>JADBJO010014403.1:0-15000 GCA_016801955.1 Conus betulinus | reverse complement strand
ACACACACACACACACACTCACACACACACACACACACACACACACACGCACGCACGCACACACATATACACACACACACGCGAGCGCGCGCGGGGGAGAGAGAGAGAGAGAGAGAGAGAGAGAGAGAGAGAGAGAGAGAGAGAGAGAGAGAGAGAGAGAGAGAGAGAGAGAGATTTTATGACGTCGTCGCCGTCGTCTTCGTCTCTATCTATCGTGTTGTCGTAGATGATGGGTTTGATGGTGGTGGTAGCGATGATAATGATATCAGCATTGTTTCTTCACCGCTCTTCATTCCATCCGCCATGTTGACACGCTTTCGACCATCTGCCTACCCCCCAGGATGAGCACGGCCTTGGTGCAAGCCCATTGACTAACTGACTGACTCACTGACTTACTCACTGAATCACTGGTCGATTGAATGACTAGCTCAGTAGCTCTAACACAATGCTGTCGAAACCATCACCGTGGCAACGATGTCTGTTAGATAACATTTTTTTTTGTCTCGTGCATTTCACTGCGAATGGGATTCCATACCAACATTCCTCGTTGGTCACGTCTTGTTGTACGTTTGCCTCTAATATAACGGCAAGTTTTCCCACAAGATGCTGTCCACATCAAGACATTGACGACTTGACATTGACTGTTCCCTGTGGATTGCGGGTGCCGGGGCTGCGGCGGGGCCGACCGAGCTGTGGCTGTGGACGGGGTGTCGGAATGCGCGGCGTGGGTGCACTGCCTCTGAAGTCGCGCAGAGGTTGGGACAGCTAAAAAAAAAAAAAAAAAAAAAAAAGACATTGACAACAGTGTGTGCTCGGCCACATGTTTTGGTTTATGCATGTGGAATCAACAGAAGGCTTTATGCACGTTAACATTCGTCTCCACCCGTATCTTTCGATTTGTTTGCCAGTCTGCCAGAAATATCACGCCAAACCTGAAGAACCTTTCTTTTCTTTCTTTCTTTCTGCATACGCAGGCTGATACTCCTGCGGACACTGCCTTTATAGACAGGCAGCGGAGTTTTGTGTGTATGACCGTTTTTTTTTTTATCCCGCCATTAAGGCAGCCATACTCCAGTTTCGGGGAAGGTGCATGCTATGTGTAACGTGTCATCCATACCAACGGCCGAACTGGCCCTCTCTTCCGGAAAGTTGGTGATGGGATTTTACGTGTGTGCAAGATGTTGTGCATGCGTTCACACACGGAACCTCGGTTTATAGTCTCATTCGAAGGACTGTATGGGGATGGAGTCAGAACCAATGTTAACTCCGCGCAAACCCCCCCCCCCCCCCCCCCCCCGTAGTGACCTAAAGAACCGATAACAACAGTCGATAGAGGGCATGTGGCCCAAGCACTAGCCGATGACAGTTGGGTGCAGTGCCGTGGTGTGGTTCTGGGTCAAGACTCGGATCCAGGGTCCCCCCCCCCCCCCCCCCCCCCCCCCCCCCCCCCCCCCCCCCCCCCCGCAAGACTGACCAGCACGCTGACATCAGTCTCCTTGCAATGGACATCGTATGACCCTAGGCAATGAACTAGGACACCGACATGGTTCTTGACCTGGACGTTGCAGGCTCCCCCCAGTCAGTGGTGTCGGTGCAGGCGAACAGCGGCAAGGTGGAGGTGTTCCACGAGGGCAGGTGGAGCTCCATCTGCGGTCAGGAGTGGGACACAGGGACGCCCAGGTCGTCTGCCGAATGGAGGGATTCTGGTCAGCGTGTGTGTGTGTGTGTGTGTGTGTGTGTGTGTGTGTGTGTGTGTGTGTGTGTGCGTGCGTGCGTGCGCGTGCGTGCGTGCGTGCGTGCGTGCGTGCGTGCGTGCGTGTGTGTGTGTGTGTGTGTGTGTGTGTGTGTGTGTGTGTGTGTGTGCGTGCGTGCGTGCGTGCGTGCGTGCGTGTGTGTGTTCTGATCAAACACCCTAGTCAAATCATACAAAGCCAAATAACACAGACGCGCAAAAAATCCACACTCGCACAATCCTCCAGCTCCCCCCACCCACCCCACATACATCTCCACGCCTACACCTACACCTTTCCCCTCTCTCTCTCAGTTGCTATCATATATCCAACAACAACAACAACAACAACAACAACAGTCATCACCTATGACACAGGTATGACCACTGGAGCCCTGTACACCTCTCTTTTTACAGGTTCAGTTGTCTTTAGAAAGGTTCTAACTTCGAATTCCAGCATGAACATTTGCCCATTCTTGCTATCCATTCAGCGTGTTGCTCTTGCAGTGCAAGTGTAGTCTTCCTCACGACCCCTTTGTGCTGCTCTCCCCCGACATGGCGACAGAGAACACACGTCAAATTCCATCACCAACCTTCGGAAGAGAAGGAAGTTTTGCCGTTCCAGTAACCGACACGTAGGGCCAACACATACAGCACGCATCCATTGTGAAAAAACGCAGGTGGACTGAGCGAAACACTGAGTTGGCTAATTCACTGAGTGACAGGGAAACGACTAAGTGCCAGCAGGCAGCTCTTCAGTCGGTTCTTCCCAGGTAGGCAGCCCGTTGTATAAACGACAGCGTGGACTGTATAGCGTTTAGGCTACAGCTGGTATCCAACCGAAGATTTGTAATATAGCACTTTTAACAACAAACAACAACAACAACAAATATTTTGATAGAATATTGGAAGAAACTTGGATACAAATAGAACAATTGTGTTACTCAATGAACAATGTACACAATACACAGCAGTTTTGTACTTTCGTTTTCGTGTTTGTTTATATTTTTATCACACATACAGACTGTTTAACCAGTGATCTTGAAATTTTATCACTTTAAAAACATAATTACTGAATTCAAGAAAAAAAAATTGGAATTTGATTTTTAACGACTCTTTCCTTTTTAAATGGACGTGGACTCGGATGATAAGTAGACGGACTTGGAAATCGAGTTATGGGAAATAAGAATATCTCTTAATTTCTTTAAAAAAAAAAAAATCAGCATTTTAACGTAACGTACACAACCTATCGAATATAACAACACGAAAAAATTTCTTTATCAATAGATTTACACAATACGTAATATTCTGAAACAAAATATACCGACTTCTCTGAAAGAAATTTGGATTCTCTCCCTCTTTCCCCTACTACCTTCTCCGCCTTTCCCACCACGTACGTTTCTCCAGAAATGGGCCGTACATCCTGGCTACGGCCTGAAGGACGTAAAGCAAGCTAATCAGTGAACAACAACATTGAACCATCTGACCAGGTATGGGCATGGACTGGCCAACCTTGAGCCCGCGGGGCCTGCTGACCTCATCCTGCTTGACCACCTGGCCTGCACGGGGCAGGAGGAGTCCATTGACCAATGTCCCTTTGACGGTTGGGGGCAGCAGACTTGTCCGCTCCGCCAAGTGGCCGCCGTCAACTGTACCCCTTCTGGTCAGAATGTCGTGTGGTGAGGTGGTGTGCTGGGCTGTCGTGCTGGGTTGTGTTGCTTTTGTGTTGTGTCGTGTTGCTTTAGTGTTATGTGTCGTGTTGTTTTTTGTGTTATGTGTCGTGCTGCTTTTTGTGTTTGTCGTGTTGCTGTTGTATTGTGTCGTGTTGCTTTTTGTGTTGTGTCGTGCTGCTTTTGTGTCGTGTCGTGTTGCTTTTGCGTCGTGTCGTGCTGCTTTTGTGTCATGCCGTGTTACTTTGTGTGTGTGTTGCTTTTGTGTCGTGTCGTGTTGCTTTTGTGTCGTGTCGTGTTTGTGTTGCTTTTGTGTCGTGTCGTGTTGCTTTTGTGTCGTGTCGTGTTGCTTTTGTGTTGTGTCGTGTTGCTTTTGTGTTGTGTCGTGTGTTGCATTTGTGTTGTGTCGTGTTGCATTTGTGTCGTTTCTTGCTACTGTGTCCTGTCGTGTTGCTTTAGCTCGTGTCGTGTTGCTTTTGTGTTGTGTCGTGTGTTGCTATTGCGTCGTGTCGTGTCGTGTTTTTTTGTGTTGTGTCGTGTTGCTTTTGTGTTGTGTCGTGCTGCTTTTGTGTTGTGTCGTGTTGCTTTTGTGTTATGTCGTGTTGCTTTTGTGTCGTGCCGTGTTGCTTTTGTGTTGTGTCGTGTTGCTTTTGCGTCGTGTCGTGTTGCTTTTGTGTCGTGTCGTGTTGCTTTTGTGTCGTGTGTTACTTTTGTGTCGTGTCGTGTTGCTTTTGTGTCGTGTCGTGTTGCTTTTGTGTTGTGTGTCGTGTTGCTTTTGTGTGTTGTGTCGTGTTGCTTATGTGTTGTGTCGTGTTGCATTTGTGTCGTTTCTTGCTATTGTGTCCTGTCGTGTTGCTTTTGCTCGTGTCCTGTTGCTTTTGTGTTGTGTCGTGTGCTGCTATTGTGTCGTGTCGTGTTGCTTGTGTTGTGTCGTGTTTTTTTTTGTGTTGTGTCGTGTTGCTTTTGTGTCATGTGTGCGTGTTGCTTTTGTGTCGTGTCGTGTTGCTTTTGTGTTGTGTCGTGTTGCTTTTGTGTCGTGTCGTGTTGCTTTGTGTCGTGTCGTGTTGCTTTTGTGTCGTGTCGTGTTGCTTTTGTGTCGTGTCGTGTTGCTTTTGTGTTATGTGTCGTGTTGTATTTGTGTTGTGTCGTGTTGCTTTTTGTGTTGTGCCCATTGTTGCGCGTTGAATTGTTATATCGCAGTGTTTCTGTGTTGTGACGTATTGCATTTTGTGTGTGTGTGTGTTTTTCTGTTGTGTTAGTTTATGGATATGACCTATTCTGTTGGGTTTGTATTGTATGGTGATGGGGTTTGCATTGCATTGTACTAGATTGTCTTGTTGTGTGTTGTATTTTACTGGATTGTCTTGTTGTGTGTTGTATTTTAATGCATTGTCTTGTTGTATGTTGTACTTTACTGCATTGTCTTGTTGTTGGTTGTATTTTACTGCATTGTCTTGTTGCGTGTGCATTTTACTGCATTGTCTTCTTGTGTGTTGTATTTTAGTGCTTTGTCTTGCTGTGGGTTGTATTTTACTGCATTGTGTAGTTGTGCGTTGTATATTTGACTGCATTGTTGTTGTTGTGTGTTGTATTTTACGGCTTTGTCTTGTTGTGGGTTGTATTTTACTGCATTGCGTAGTTGTGCGTTGTATTTGACTGCATTGTGTAGTTGTGTGTTGTATTTGACTGCATTGTTTTGTTGTGGGTTGTATTTTACGGCTTTGTCTTGTTGTGGGTTATATTTTACTGCATTGTGTTGTTGTGTGTTGTATTTTACTGCATTGTGTTGTTGTGAGTTGTATTTTTACTGCATTGTGTTGTTGTGTGTTGTATTTTACTGCATTGTGTGTTGTGTGGGTTGTATTTTTTTTTCTGCATTGTGTTGTACTAGATTTTATTGCATTGCGTTATAATGCATTGTAATGTTGAATGGTACAGCACTGTTCTGTTGTGCAATGTACTATACTGAATTGTATTGCACCGCATTTTTCTTTAGTGCTTTGCACTGTTTTGTACTTCATTGCATCGCACTGCAATGTACTTCATTGCATTGTACTTCATTGCATTGTACTGCGTTGTACTTCATTGCATTGTACTTTATTGCATTGTACTGCATTGCACTTCGTTGCACTGTACTGCATTATACTTCATGGCATTGCACTACATTGTACTCTGTTGTATTGCGCTACATTGTACTTCACTGCAACTTCACTGCATTGTACTGCATTGTATTTAATTGTATAGCACTGCATTGCACTTCATTGCATTGTACTGCATTGTGCTTCATTGCATTACACTGCATTGTACTTCATTGTACTTCATTGCATTGCACTACATTGTACTTTATTGCATTGTACTGCATTGTACTTCATTGCATTGTACTTCATTGCATTGTACTTCATTGCACTTCGTTGCACTGTACTGCATTGTACTTCATGGCATTGCACTACATTGTACTCTGTTGTATTGCGCTACATTGTACTTCATTGCATTGTACTGCATTGTACTTCATTGTATAGCACTGCATTGCACTTCATTGCATTCCACGCATTGTACTTCATTGCATTGCACTGCATTGAACTTCATTGCATTGTACTGCATTGTACTTGATTGCATTTTACTGCATTGTACTTCATTGCATCGCACTACCTTTTACTTCATTGCATCGCACTACATTGTACTTCATTGCATTGCACTACATTGTACTTCATTGCATTGTACTGAATTGTACTTCATTGCATTGTACTGCATTGTACTTCATTGCACTGTACTGCATTGTACTTCATTGCATTGTACTGCTTTGTACTCATTGCGTTGTACTACGTTGTACTTCATTGCATTGTACTGCATTATACTTCGTTGCATTGCATTGCATTGTACTTCATTGCATAGCACTACATCGTACTTTCTTTTTTCTTTTTTTTTTTTTTTACTGTGCTGCATTGTATTTCGTTGCATCGCACTGCATTGTACTTCATTGCATTGCACTACATTGTACTTCATTGCATTGTACTGCATTGTACTTCGTTGTATTGTACTGCATTGTACTTCATTGCATTGTACTGCATTGTACTTCATTGCACTGTACTGCATTGTACTTCATTGCATTGTACTGCATTGTACTTCATGGCATTGTACTGCATCGTACTTCATTGTATTGTACTGCATTATACTTCGTTGCATTGCATTGCATTGTACTTCATTGCATTGTGCTTCATTAAATTGCACTACAATGTACTTCATTGCATTGCACTACATTGTACTTAATTGCATTGTAATGCATTGTACTTCATTGCATTGTACTGCATTGTACTTCATTGCATTGTGCTGCATTGTACTTCATTGCATTGTACTGCATTATACTTCGTTGCATTGCATTGCATTGTACTTCATTGCATTGTGCTTCATCAAATTGCACTACAGTGTACTTCATTGCATTGTGGTATGTTGTACTGCGATGTATTGTTCTGCATCGCATAACACTGCGTTGTACTGCATTGTGCCGCGCTGTATTGATCTGTATTGCATTGCACTGCTTTGTCTTGGATTGTACTGAACTGCGTTATTTTGCAATGTATTACGCTGCATTGTTTGTCCACCTGTACTGACCTGTATTGCATCGCACTTACTGTATTGGTCTGCACTGGGTTGTACCGGTCTGTACTGCTCTGCATTGTACAGGTCTGTACTGCACTGCATTGTACCGGTCTGTACTGCACTGCATTGTACTGGTCTGTACTGCACTGCATTGTACTGGTCTGTACTGCACTGTATTGTATTGGTCTGTACTGCACTGCATTGTACTGGCCTGTACTGCACTGCATTGTACAGGTCTGTACTGCACTGCATTGTACTGGTCTGTACTGCACTGCATTGTACAGGTCTGTACTGCACTGCATTGTAATGGTCTGTACTGCACTGCATTGTACTGGTCTGCATTATACTGCATTGTACTGGTCTGTTCTGCATTGTACTGGTCTGTTCTACACTGTATAGTACTGGTCTGTACTGCACTGTATTGTATTGGTCTGTACTGCACTGCATTGTACTGGTCTGTACTGCACTGCATTGTACTGGTCTGTGCTGCACTGCATTGTACTGGTCTGTACTGCACTGCATTGTACTGGTCTGTACTGCACTGCATTGTACTGGTCTGTACTGCACTGCATTGTACTGGTTTGTACTGCACAGCATTGTACTGGTCTGTACTGCACTGCTTTGTGTTGGTCTGCATTTCACTGCATTTACTGGTCTGTACTGCACTGCATTGTACTGGTCTGTACTGCACTGCATTGTGTTGGTCTGCATTTCACTGCATTGTACTGGTCTTTACTGCACTGCATTGTACTGGTCTGTACTGCACTGCATTGTACTTGTCTGTACTGCACTGCATTGTACTGGTCTGTGCTGCACTGCATTGTACTGCTCTGCATTGTACTGCATTGTACTGGTCTGTACTGCACTGCATTGTACCAGTCTGTACTGCACTGCATTGTACTGGTCTGTACTGCATTGTACTGGTCTGTTCTACACTGCATTGTACTGGTCTGTACTGCACTGCATTGTACTGGTCTGTACTGCACTGCATTGTACTGGTCTGTGCTGTACTGCATTGTACTGGTCTCTACTGCATTGTACAGGTCTGTTCTACACTGTATTGTACTGGTCTGTACTGCATTGCATTGTATTGGTCTGTACTGCACTGCATTGTACTGGTCTGTACTGCTCTGCATTGTACAGGTCTGTATTGCACTGCATTGTACTGGTCTGTACTGCACTGCATTGTACAGGTCTGTATTGCACTGCATTGTACTGGTCTGTACTGCACTGCATTGTACTGGTCTGTACTGCTCTGCATTGTACTGGTCTGTACTGCACTGCATTGTATTGGCCTGTACTGCACTGCATTGTACCAGTCTGTACTGCACTGTATTGTACAGGTCTGTACTGCACTGCATTGTACTGCCTGTACTGCACTGCATTGTACATGTCTGTACTGCACTGCATTTGTACTGGTCTGTACTGCACTGCATTGTACTGGTCTGTACTGCACTGCATTGTACAGGTGTGTACTGCACTGCATTGTACTGGTCTGTACTGCACTGCATTGTACTGGTCTGTACTGCACTGTATTGTACTGGTGTGTACTGCACTGCATTGTACTGGTCTCTACTGCACTGCATTGTACAGGTCTGTACTGCACTGCATTGTACAGGTCTGTACTGCACTGTAGTGTACTGGTCTGTACTGCACTGCATTGTACTGGTCTGTACTGCACTGCATTGTACTGATCTGTACTGCATTGCATTGTACTGGTCTGTACTGCACTGCATTGTACTGGTCTGTACTGCACTGCATTGTACTGGTCTGTACTGCACTGCTTTGTACTGGTCTGTACTGCACTGCATTGTACTGGTCTGTACTGCACTGCATTGTACTGGTCTGTACTGCACTGCTTTGTGTTGGTCTGCATTTCACTGCATTGTACTGGTCTGTACTGCACTGCATTGTACTGGTCTGTACTGCACTGCATTGTGTTGGTCTGTCTGCATTTCACTGCATTGTACTGGTCTTTACTGCACTGCATTATACTGGTCTGTACTGCACTGCATTGTACTTGTCTGTACTGCACTGCATTGTACTGGTCTGTGCTGCACTGCATTGTACTGCTCTGCATTGTACTGCATTGTACTGGTCTGTACTGCACTGCATTGTACCAGTCTGTACTGCACTGCATTGTACTGGTCTGTACTGCATTGTACTGGTCTGTTCTACACTGCATTGTACTGGTCTGTACTGCACTGCATTGTACTGGTCTGTACTGCACTGCATTGTACTGGTCTGTGCTGCACTGCATTGTACTGGTCTCTACTGCATTGTACAGGTCTGTTCTACACTGTATTGTACTGGTCTGTACTGCATTGCATTGTATTGGTCTGTACTGCACTGCATTGTACTGGTCTGTACTGCATTGCATTGTACAGGTCTGTACTGCACTGCATTGTACTGGTCTGTACTGCTCTGCATTGTACAGGTCTGTATTGCACTGCATTGTACTGGTCTGTACTGCACTGCATTGTACAGGTCTGTATTGCACTGCATTGTACTGGTCTGTACTGCACTGCATTGTACTGGTCTGTACTGCTCTGCATTGTACTGGTCTGTACTGCACTGCATTGTACTGGCCTGTACTGCTCTGCATTGTACCAGTCTGTACTGCACTGTATTGTACAGGTCTGTACTGCACTGCATTGTACTGGTCTGTACTGCACTGCATTGTACCGGTCTGTATTGCACTGCATTGTACTGGTCTGTACTGCACTGCATTGTACTGGCCTGTACTGCACTGCATTGTACTGGTCTGTACTGCACTGCATTGTACTGGCCTGTACTGCACTGCATTGTACATGTCTGTACTGCACTGCATTGTACATGTCTGTACTGCACTGTATTGTACTGGTCTGTACTTCATTGTACTGGCCTGTACTGCACTGCACTGTACCAGTCTGTACTGCACTGTATTGTACTGGTCTGTACTGTTCTGCATTGTACTGGTCTGTACTGCACTGCATTGTACAGGTCTGTACTGGACTGCATTGTACTGGTCTGTACTGCACTGCATTGTACTGGCCTGTACTGCACTGCATTGTACAGGCCTGTACTGCACTGCATTGTACTGGTCTGTACTGCACTGCATTGTACTGGCCTGTACTGCACTGCATTGTACTGGTCTGTACTGCACTGCATTGTACTGGCCTGTACTGCACTGCATTGTACAGGTCTGTACTGCACTGCATTGTACTGGTCTGTACTGCACTGCATTGTACTGGTCTGTACTGCACTGCATTGTACTGGTCTGTACTGCACTGCATTGTACTGGTCTGTACTGCTCTGCATTGCACTGGTCTGTACTGCACTGCATTGTACTGATCTGTACTGCACTGCATTGTACTGGTCTGCACTGCACTGCATTGTACTGGCCTGTACTGCACTGCATTGTACAGGTCTGTACTGCATTGCATTGTGCTGGTCTGTACTGCACTGCATTGTACTGGTCTGTACTGCACTGCATTGTACTGGTCTGTACTGCACTGCATTGTACTGGTCTGTACTGCATTGCATTGTAGAGGGCGATGTTCCAGGCACAGTCAAGGCACGGCTGGTGGCCGGGTACGGGCCATGGGAAGGGCGGCTGGAGGTGGAGGGTGAGGGAGGCTGGAGACCCGTGTGTCATCATGGCTTCGATGACCTGGACGCTCAGGTGGTCTGCCGGATGCTGGGGCTCAGGTGTGTGTGGACAGTTTGGTAAACTTCTTGCTTCTGCTTTCCCTTTACTTTCGTTCCTTCTCTTCCTTCTCTTTTTCTTCTCCTCCTCCTTTATCTGTCTTCTTCTTCCTTTGCTTGTTCTTGTTCTTTTTCTCCTCTGCCCATCAACATCTCCTTTTTCTTACTCTTCTGGTACTTGTTCTTCTTGTTCTTGTTCGTCTTTCCCCTTCTTCTTGTTTTTGTTCTTGTCCTTGACGTTGTTGTTCTTCTAGACGATGACAATTGGAAGAACTGTCTGTCCGTGAATTGATTTGAGTTTGAAGATGCTGACATCTTGGCCCCTGTCGAGCTGGTGAATGTGGTCCTCCTCCTTGAGATGATGTGAATTTCTTTTTGCTTCATCAAAATGGGAGATGCTGTGTCCAGACATGAGGATTGTAAAAGTTTGGGATGTCTCAAACTGGTGAATGTTGTGTTCCTCCTGAAGAAGGTGACTCCGTGAACACTAGCCAGCTGGTCCTCCTCCTGAAGAAGGTGACTCAGTGAACACTAGCCAGCTGGTCCTCCTGAAGGTGGTGACTCAGTGAACACTAGTGAGACGGTCCTCCTCCTGAAGAAGGTGACTCCATGAACACTAGAGAGCTGGTCCTGAAGAAGGTGACTCCATGAACACTAGAGAGTTGGTCCTGAAGAAGGTGACTCAGTGAACACTAGCGACCTGGTCCTGAAGAAAGTGACTCCATGAACACTAGAGAGCTGGTCCTGAAGAAGGTGACTCAGTGAACACTAGCGACCTGGTCCTTAAGAAGGTGACTCCATGAACACTAGCGAGCTGGTTCTGAAGAAGGTGACTCAGTGAACACTAGCGACCTGGTCCTGAAGAAGGTGACTCAGTGAATACTAGCGAGCTGGTCCTGAAGAAGGTGACTCAGTGAACACTAGCGAGCTGGTCCTGAAGAAGGTGACTCCATGAACACTAGCGAGTTGGTCCCTCCCCCGTAGAAGGTGACTCAGTGAACACTAGAGAGTTGGTCCTCCCGTAGAAGGTGACTCAGTGAACACTAGAGAGCTGGTCCTCCCGTAGAAGGTGACTCAGTGAACACTAGAGAGCTGGTCCTCTTCCTGAAGGTGGTGACTCTGTGAACACTAGCGAGCTGGTTCTCCTGTAGAAGGTGACTCAGTGAACCCTAGCGAGCTGGGTCTCTTCCTGAAGAAGGTGACTCCATGAACACTAGCGAGCTGGTCCTGAAGAAAGTGACTCCATGAACACTAGCGACCTGGTCCTCCTGAAGGTGGTGACTCAGTGAACACTAGCGAGCTGGTCCTCCTGAAGAAGGTGACTCAGTGAACACTAGCGAGCTGGTCCTCCTGAAGAAGGTGACTCAGTGAACACTAGCGAGCTGGTCCTCCTGAAGAAGGTGACTCCATGAACACTAGCGAGCTGGTTCTCCTGAAGGTGGTATGTGCTGTGCTCTCTGTCGTGACTGTGGATATTGTCCCCCTGAAGATGGCGAGTCGTCGGTGTCTATCAAGATGGTGAGTTCTGTCCTCCTAAGATCCTGACATGCTGTGCGCTGTTTAGATGGTGGATGCTCTTTACCTGAAGATGGTGATGTGTTGAAATCCGGCGGGATGGTGGATGCTGTCCTCCTCCTGCAGTTGGTGACTTGCTGGGCTCTGTCCATGTGTTAAGTGTCCTCCTCCTACTCCAGATGGAGACTTGTTGGACTCTGTCACGCTGATGGATGCTTTGCTCAGGTCTTACCTGCTGACACGCTCTCCGCGTTGTCTTTGGGTTGGTTTCGAAGAACAACCTTCATATCTCCACAAGATAAAGAATGAGCAATCTGTTCTAATGTGCTGCCCCTTCTGGAGGCTCGCCTCGCTGCTTCGGGTAATTCTTTTTAGCTAGTTACGTTTTTTTCAGTTTTTTTTTTTTTTTAACGATACTTTTAATATGAAATATGTCTTTTTCTTGGGTAAGTACTTTCATTAAAAAATATTTACTGGTATCCGAGTTTCACTACATTACAAGCTATGGGGATATGTTGTTTGAGTTATATCCCATGAAAATTAAGTTCAGAATCATTTCTCGGTCAAACAACTAGATTGAAGAAAAAAAAATTCATCTTCAGTTTTACCAACATTTGTGTTTTTTTATTCATAGTTTCAGAAACACAGCGTGCACACATACAAAAAACAGTGACACGTTGATTTTTTTTTGGCCTGGTCAGGAGTCAAGGAGGGAAGGCTCATGTGGAACAGAAGTTTCCTCAGAGTAGCCTGTCACCCCTCCTCCACCAGTTGGACTGCACCGGCCACGAGACCAACATTGCACACTGCAAGGGCAAACGCGCGGGCACGCAGGAAAACTGCACCAACGTGGGGGTAGAATGCTACAGTGAGTTTTGCACTTTGTGTGTGTGTGTGTGTGTGTGTGTGTCTTATGTTTCTTTTCTACTAGTTATTCAGTTGACCTTTTCATGCATCCTAGTTCAGGTGATCATTGTTGATCCTGTCGTGAGGTAGTTGTGCTTGCTCTTTTATCTTGAACTAGGGCTGTTGTGGTTCTTGTTAACACTGATCAGGGGTTGTTGCGCCTATCTTGCGCGGAATTGGATGAAGTGATTGCACGTTCATTTTCGTTGTCCAGAGTGTTGTGTATGTTGCCTGAAAAGACGTAAGAGGTCGAAACGCGTCGTATTTTGTCTTGTGATTCGTTTGTCAATGTTTTTTTTTGGGGGGGAGCTTTAACAAACATTTTTCAAGTTTGTAATGATGCCTTGGTTTTGTGTGTGAATGACATTTCACCAGTATTAAAGGAATCGTTAAATGAATCAGTTACAGTATTTCCTACCTTGCGCCAGAATTTTTTTTTTTTTTTTTAAATAAAATTCCAGCGTGATTCCATCACTGCCTGGAGCTGATCCATTCTTCATTATTTGGAAAGCATCAGTTGCTTCTTTTAGAGTGACCGTTCCTTCGTATGAAGCTGCCACTTCCTCCTATAACGTTGTAATATTTTCATTTGAAAAGAAGGTTGCTTCTTTTACATTTGTAGCGCTAGTTTTTTTTTTTTTTTTTTTAATATCATGTAACCTTTTGTTAAACGAAACTTGTTGTTGTAGTATTTCTCCTTGATTTTTCTCAACTCACTAACAAGTCTGTTAATTGTAATTCTCTTACCGAGCTTTTTCTAAATTTAAAAAGTATATAGTGTTTTTTTTTCACTGTCTTCAGTCACTATACTCTAGCTCTTACCTGTGCACCTTTACGGTTTTTTTTTTTCCCGATCTCTGCCAGTTCTAACTTTTGTTTCAGTGATGGTAGGTTTGTCTGCAGATGTTTTCTTTGGAGGTCGTTTACTTATGTTTCTTCTACGTGTTGAAGGCGACACTGGAACAGGAGTTTTTTTTTTTTTCTGCATGATAACATCTTGCCAAACTCAACACAAAATTTCTTACTTCGACTTTACAGAATTTCCATTTCTCTGTACTTCTCGAATCACTGTACTCCACTACGAAGGCATCTAACATATTGTTCATTTTACTCCACTACGAAGGCATCTTACACATTGTTCATTTTCCTTACAACGTCTTCATTATCGAGGTAACTGTTGTTGAATCGCCAGTAACCAGGGCCAAGATGATGGAAGTTTGCTTCATTAATTTCTAGCACGACTGCTTTGTGATCTGAATTGGGAGAAAGTAAGTGTTCACCTGACAAATATGCACCTAAAATATTTTCAGAAATTAAGCAATAATCCAACCGACGTGCTGTAAATGAATTAAATCGACACCAGGTGTATTCCTTGTCGTTATGGTGGTACGCTTTCCGAAGAAAAGCTAAGCTTCGACTGACTTGTTGAGAGTATCACCTTCTGATTTATTTGTGGAAGACCAGATATTCTGTGTAGCTGGATAAATGCGCCAAAGTCCTCTGATGTCCTGCGCCCCGAGATTGGTGCCCAGTGCCCCGATAATGGTGCCCGGTGCCCCGTGAATAGTGCCCGGTGCCCGAGAATGGTGCCCTGGCCGGTAACGCGTTCCGCTGAAAGGCACATTTCGAGAACGGAAGGACGATCTTGATCTGAATCGTGAATGTCCTGCTGTTTTATCAAATAAAATACTGACTTTACGGTAGAAAAAGTCGCCGCCATTTCAATTGAAAAATGCGTTGATCTCGGAGAAGGAAAAGAAGAAAAGTCCGACAAACAGAACTCGGTCCAGAATCGGTGTTTGGAGGAGAGAGAGAGCGAGAGAGAGAGAGAGAGCGAGAGAGAGAGAGAGAGAGAGAGAGAGAGAGAGAGAGAGAGAGTGCAGTGTGTACGTGACC
>JADBJO010014402.1:0-47832 GCA_016801955.1 Conus betulinus | reverse complement strand
GTTGGAGCCAGTTGTAATGACAGTTGGGAGGTGCACTGGAACCAGTGGTAATGACGGTTCCTGTTATCTTGAAACCAGTTGTAAAGGACCAGTGAGCTGTCAGTGGAAACCTGTGTTAATGACAGTGGTATCACTGAAAAACCAGTGTAAGAAAGTGGGTCTCACGGCACCAGTTGTAATGGACAGTGTGTATGAACCAGTGTGTAATAACAAGTTGGTAGTCACTGGAAACCGTGTAATGACAGTGTCACGGAACCAGTGTAATGACAGTTGGGGTAACTTGAAACCAGTTGTATGACAGTTGGGCTCAACTGGAAACTAGTTGTGTAATGGACAGTTGGTTTCCTGAAATCAGGTTGTAATGACAATTGGTGTTACTGGAAACAAGGGTGTAATGGACAGGGGCTATTGGAACTAGTTGCAATCGGCAGTTTGTTTCACTGGAATCAGTTGTAATGACAATTGGTATCCCACAAACAGTGTAATGACAGTGTCCACCAAACCAGTTGTACTGATAGTTTTGGATCAATGAGAAACCAGTTGTGATGACAGTGTCACTGGAACCAGTTTTGGTGTTGTCAAGGGAAACCAGTTGTAATCACAGTTGGTGTTCATGGGAACCAGTTGTAATGACAGTTCATGTGACTTGAACCCAGTTGTAATGACAGGTAGTGTCACTGGAATCAGTTGTGATGACAATTCGTGTCACCCAAACCAGTTGTAATGAAAGTGTCACTGGAACCAGTTGTACTGACAGCTGATGTGATGGGAAACCAGTTGTAATGAGTGTCGCTGGAACCAGTTGTAATGACAGTGTCACTGGAACCAGTTGTAATGACAGTGTCACTGGAACCAGTTGTAATGACAGTGTCACTGGATCCAGTTGTAATGACAGTGCCACTGGAACCAGTGTAATTACAGTGTCACTGGAACCAGTTGTAGTGACAGTTGTGTCACAGGAACCAGTTGTTATGACAATGTCACTGGAACCAGTTCTAAAGATAGATGGGTGTCACTAGAACCAACTGTATGACACGTGTTGTCACTGGAACCAGTTGTAATGAAAGTTGGTGTCAGTGGAACCAGTTGTAATTACAGTGTTGCTGGAACTAGTTGTTGTGACAGTTGGTGTCACAGGAACCAGTGGTTATGATAGTGTCACCAGAACCAGTTGTAATGACAGTTGGGTGTCACTGGAACCAGTTTGTAATGACAGGTAGTGTCATTGGGAACCAGTTTGAAACAAAAAGTTGGTGTTAGCCGAAACCAGTTTGTAACAACAGATGCTGTCAGTGGAACCAGTTGTAATGACAGTGTCTCTGGAACCAGTTGTAATGACAGTGCCACTAGAACCAGTTGTAATGACAGTGTCACTGGAACCAGTTTTAAACAACAGTTTCTGTCACTGGAGCCTTTTGTACTGACCGTTGGTGTCACTGGAACCAGTTGTAATGACTGTCACTGAAACCAGTTGAAGTGACATTTGGTGTCACTGGAACCACTTGAAGTGATAGCTGGTGTCACTGGAACCACTTGAAGTGATAGCTGGTGTTACTGGAACCAGTTGTAATAACTGAGGACGTTACTGGAACTAGTCGTAATGACAATGTCATTGGAACCAGTCATAATGACAGTTGGTGTCAACTGGAACCAGTTTGTAATAACAGTTGGTGTCACTGGAAACCACTTGTAATGACAGTTGATGTTACTGGAACCAGTTGTAATGACAGTTGATATCATTGGAACCAGTTGTAATAACAGTGACACTGGAACCAGTTGTAATGACAGTTGATGTCACTGGAACTAGTTGTAATAACAGTTGGGTCACTGGAACTAGTGGCAATGACAGTGTGACTGGAACTAGTTGTACTGACAGTTGGTGTCACTGACACCAGTTGTGATGACGATTTGTGTAACTGGAACCAGTTTGTAATGACACTGACAGTGTCACTGGAAACCAGTATTACAGTTAGTATGACTGGGACCAGTTCTGATGACAATTTGTGTCATTGGAAACCAGTTGTAATGACGGTTGGTGTCAGTGGTAGAAGTTCTAATGCCAGCAGGTGTTACTGGAACCAGTGATAATGACAGTGTCGGTGGAACCTGAATTAGTGACAGTTGGTGTTACTGGAATTAGTTGTAGTGGCAGTACTATATGAACCAGTTGTAATGACAGTTGGTGTCACTGGAACCAGTTGTAATGACAGTTGGTGTCACTGGAATCGTTGTAATGACAGCAGGTGTTACTGGAGCCAGTGATAATGACAGTGTCACTGGGACCGGTATCAGTGACAGTTGGTGAGACTGAGATTAGATGACACTGGAACCATTATTGGTGACAGTTGGTGTTACTGGAATTAGTTGTAGTGGCAGTTAGTGTCTCTGGAACCAGTTGTAATGACAGTTTGTGTCATTGGAACCAGTTGTAATTAAAGCATCACTAGAATCAGTTGTATGGCAGTGGCACTCAAACCAGTTGTAATGACAGTGTCACTGGAATAGCTGAAGTGACAGATGCTGTCCCTGGAAACCAGTTGAAGTGACAGTGTCAGTGGAACCAGTTGAAGTGACAGTTGGTGTCACTGGAACCAGTTGTAATGACAGTGTCACTGAAACCAGTTGCAATGACAATGTCACTGGAATCAGTTGAAGTGACAGTTGGTGTCACTGGAACTAGTTGTAATAACAGTGTCACTGGAACCAGTGTAATGACAGTGTCACTGGAACCAGTTGAAGTGACAGTTAGTGTCACTGGAACCAGTTGTAATGACAGTGTTACTGAAACTTGTTGAAGTGACAGATGCTGTCACTGGAATCAGAAATGTGGTGATGTTGCATGTGCAGGTGTTTTCAGGCCTAGTTCTATGTAAGATATGTGATGGTGGTTTGTGTGTAGTTGTTTTCAGGGCCTGGTTCTATGTAAGAAATGTGGTGTGGTGGTATGTGCAGGTGTTTTCAGGCCTGGTTCTCTGTAAGAAATGTGGTGATGTTGTATGTGCAGGTGCACCAGGCCTGGTTCTCTGTGAGAAATGTGGTGATGTTGCATGTGCCGGTGCTTCAGGCTTGGTTCTATGTAAGAAATGTGGTGGTGTGGTATGTGCAGGAGTTTTCAGGCCTGGTTCTATGTGAGAAATGTGGTGGTGTTGTATGTACAGGTATTTTCAGGCCTTGTTCTATGGTAAGAAAGTGTGGTGATATTGCATGTGCAGGTGCTCCAGGCCTGGTTCTCTGTAAGATATGTGGTGGTGTTGTATGTGCAGGTGCTCCAGGCCTGCTTTCATGTAAGAAATGTGGTGATGTTGTGTGTGCAGTGTTTTCAGGCCTGGTTCTATGTAAGAAATGTGGCAGTGTTGTGTGTGCAGGTTTGTTTTCAGGCCTGGGTTCTGTTGAAGAAATGTGGTGGTGTTCTGTGTGCAGGTGCTGCAGGCCTGGTTCCTGGGCAAGGATTGCAGCAAGCATAAAAAGCAGAGGACTGTGGCGTCGTATACTATACCATGTCAGACCATAGCATTAAACGGCTGTCAGTCAGCTCCGTCAGGCCGAAGTTTTGTGGCCAATGCAGTCATAAGATAGTCACGTGACGCCCACCCTACTTCCGCCTACGGAAGATGCCGAAGTTCGTGTACTGTACGTCATTCTTCTTCGGCCTGTCACCCAAGCAAGATAAGTCTTGTGCTCTGTCTCGCCTATACTTTGCCTTTGTGTAAAGATTGCTGTGTTCGCATTTCTGAACTCATTTATTTGTGGCTTGTGCTTATCCCCTCAGAGTATCTTGACGTGTGAGGTTATCGCTGGGCTAGCATTCTAACCTTATTTTCGGAATTTTCTCGCGATTGTGTGCTCCCGGTTCTGCTTTCCGCGTCACCGGTTCAGCTTGATTGGCATTTTCCATCGCCGCGTTCATCGCTGGTTCGGTGCCTCTCTTTATCCATCGGCCTCCCTTTTCAATCGCCTTCGGCCCAGTCGCCACTAAATTCCGTTTTCTCCCTCGCCGTCATTTATTCCACGATTCCACAACCTCCTGTGCGACGATCGTGAGAGCCAGTCTCGTCGCCATCTTCCAGTCTCGTCGCCATTTTGTTTTGCGCCGGTCTCCCCCTCTTGTCACCAACTTATACCCCAGTATTTTACAGGGGGGTTTTTTCGTCCACAATTTATTTCCTTTGCCCCCTTCCCTCATTTGCCAGAAATTCTCGCTCGCCTTCGTGTCCTCAACGATCGCGATCGACCGTTGTCCTGGTATTTACACGTGGCGTTACTCAGCACTTTGGGCCACGCCACGGTCGCTTCTCACGCGCAGTTTCGCCATTCTGCTGCTGCTTTTGTGTCCCTGTACGGACTTGTTTACCTTATTTTCCATTGTGTACGTTGTTCATTTTATTTTTGTGTGTGCGCACGGTCGACGATTGCCCTAGTTATTCCCCTCGATCGACCGTCCGTCGTGACTCTCTCGCTTACGATCGTGTGCTCCGGTTTCGCTCGGCGCCATCGCCCAATATGGTGAAGGACTCGGCTGGGTCGAGCAACAACTCTGACGTGCAGGGTTCGCGCTCATTCCCGGAGGACCCACGAGTTGGTTCCAACCCCGAGCGAACCGTTCTCTCTCCTTGGGAGAACGGACGGCCGCGGTAGTTGGAGATGACCCTCCCGCGGAGGGGACGCGGGGGATCTCCCTCCTCTACCCGACCGACGGACGCACGACGACCGTTGCGTTCGAAAGCTAGAAGGCAACCGGCGGCTATTGCTAAGTGCCTTTCCTTCGACATGCCCAGGAAATCTAAGGGCAAGGCCCCACTTAAGGGACCCCCCCCTAGCCAAAACATCCCAGCGGGAGTCCGCTTCGCCCCCAGCCCACCCTGCCTTCTAGCTTTCCTGCGCTTACTCACTCATCACCCTTACTATGCCGAGTCACGCGACCCCCGGCCCCCGGGGACCTTTGCCGGGCCGCGGACAGGCACGGGTGACGGCCTTGGGCTGGAACCCCCACCCGTCACTCGCATTTTATGAGACAGGCGGGTCCACTTCTTCCCCCCATCTGGACTCGCCGTCTCACGACGCTCTCCCCCTCCGTGCACAGGTGCAGCCAACACCCCTGCACGAGGAGCGTCCCCTTAGCTCCCGATGCAGTGTTATGGCCGGGTCTTGTCTTGGCACGACCATGCACATGTCCATACTCTGGGCGTATGGGAACACCGAGTGCATCCACCGGTTGTGATCATACACAAGACGGCGGACCAACCAACCGCGCTCGCCCGTCGCAGGTTCCCCTAGGGGTTCAGGACGTTGGGGGTCCGACCCTACTCGGCCCCCCACCACTTGGCAACGTCCTCGGTCCGTTCCCTCCGGGGGGAGGATCTACCAGCGGGACCACGGGGTAACCTGCCCCATTCCTCTGGGGCCCGGCATGCTCCCCGGGGGGGGGACCACATACCACGGTCGATTACTATTCCCCCCCTGCTGCCCCAGGTTACCCCGGTCCCCCCGCGAGTCCCTGCACAGTACTACGCCCTGGGCCGCCACAGCCCGCTTATCTCCCCGGGGACCAGTGGCTCTATGCCCCCGAGAGAGGGGACCCAGTGGCTCAATACCCACACCCAACCTGACCACACTATTGGGTCGATTGTGGCACCCAACCTCACCAGACTGGGGTCGACCTGGGGTCTCCCACCCACCCTCTGGCGCTGTCCTGGCGCTCCCACCCGCCGTCTGCCCGCTATCCCTCCACACCCCCCTCCAACCCCCCACCCCACCCCCCCCCGCCCACCGCCCCCCCCCCGAGTCACAGAGGTCCACGAGGGTCCCGAAAAAGGAGGTCTGCTGTCCCCCCCCCCCCCCCCCGCCAGTGACCCCCCGCAGCCCACCCACCCGGAGGGGACCAGGACGCGACCTGCCCAACCGCCGCACCTTGCCTCGAGAGGACAGACCTCCCACTCCACACTTTCCCAGCCCAACACAGCCTCACACACACCAGGGACTGGATGAGGACAGACTTGTTCGTCGACCTGTGCCCCCGACCCCACCCATGATGAGGGCTCGGACTTCCCGATGTCCCTCGGCAGTCCCTCCCTCTCCCACCCTAGCCCGTCTGCCCGAGTATAGAGCCACGAGGGTCCCGCCCTCCCCCCCCCCCCACCACCACCACCCTACCAGGGCGGGACCCTCGCGCACCCGCGCCGCCTTGCCTCCTGAGGAAGACCTCCCTTCCCAGGAATTAGACTCCCCACAGCCTGAGGAGGAGGACTACGATGAGATGACCTCTTCTCATCACTTTATGACATCAACACCATTGAACGGTTTCGACGGAGGACTTGGTGTCGAGGGACGCCCCTCCCTCTGCCGATATCTTGGCCTTTCCTGAGATCGTTGGGCCGCCCCCAGCCCAACACTCAAGACTCTCAGGATTGTAGCTCCTCAGTCCCTCACTTCACTGTGGGAGAGTCCGGCGAAACGCGCCAGGGGTGCAGACGCCGTCCCCACGCCGGGGTCAAGACCTTCCCCGGCACCCAATGCGGCCCCCTTTCGGCGCCCCTACTTGGGACCCCGCAGGAAGCACCCTGTTACCTCCCTCTTTGCTGACAATCGGCCCACCAGGGAGTGGGCCATCTCCCAATCGGATTGATTGTCGCCTGATACCCAACCGGCCCCCCCCCCCTACTTCGGCCACTGTCTCCTTTAAGGCGTTTAAAGGACTGGGACCGAGTAGCCCCGGATGGGCATCTTACACACCACTGCAGGGCATGCCTACCTTAGCATGCTCTTGCAGAGGGCGGAGGTACTCTGGCCTGGGGGGATGACGGCGCCGTCCCAGGGCCTTCGGATACAAACTCCGAACCCACCAGGACGAACCTCGCTTATTCAGCGATCCCTTCATGCGACACCTAGTCAACAGGATATCGCATCACTTGTCGGCTGCGGCGGACAGCGCAGCAACAAGCCATTTTAATTGTCTGCTTGTGGCTAGAGACGCGGTGCTTGCACGCTCCCTCACTCTCCCCCGCACTCAGGGCATCCCTACGATGTGTCCCGGGCCAGGATCACTCGCTCTTTGGCGAGTACTCCACCTCGGCATGTCTCTCTCTCTCGAGGAACGCAAGCAGGCGGCGTCCTCCTTCGCCCCCCGGCCTCAGCCACGCCCTTCCAGACCCCCCTTTCGGTCTTACCCCCAGGGCCAACAGGCCCACCGTACCCCCGTCAAGCCCCATCACACACCGCCGGGCCGGCCAAGCGCCCACTTAACTCGCAGAGGCCTAAACCAAAACCTCGCCAGAATTTTCGGTTCGGCCAGCAAGCACGGCCCCGCAGGTGACTGGAGGACACTCCCGTAGGGGGCATGGAACTGGCACAACCTGCCCAGCAAGACACCGGCCCACTGTACCCCTTCCCCCCGGGACCATCGGCTCCCCCTGGCTGGCGGGCAACCTCTCCCGGCATGCCCGCCAGTGGCGACGTATGGGCCTCAGCCCCTGGGTAGTGTCGGTGCTTCAGGATGGGTTTCGCCTACCCTGGGCTCACTGGTCGCACGGTCGCCCTCCCCCCTCATGCGTTTTCCTCCTCCGTCCCCCCCCACCTGCCCAGGCGGAGGCCCTCCGCCTGGAAGTCCTCGAACTCCTACAGAAGGGGCCATCGCAGAAGTTTTCCAGCCCAACCCCGGGTTTTACTCCCACCTGTTCGTGATCCCCAAACCTTCGGGGGGATGGAGGCCCATCCTCGACCTTTCTCCCCTCACAGTTCCTAAGACATACCAAGTTCAAGATGGACACACCCTCCCAGATCAGAGACTCCATCCATTCACCACCTAGATTGGGCGACCTCCATAGATCTGAAAGATGCGTATTTCCAGATCCTTATTCACCCGGGCGCACAGACGTTACCTCCGGTTCGTCTGGCAAGCTCGGGTGTTCCAGTTCAAAGCTCTCCCCTTTGGCCTCTCCCTGGCACCCTTCCTCTTCACGAAGGTTGTCAAGGAGATGGCCGCCCTGGCCAGGCAGGAGGACATTCGCCTCCTGGTTTACCTCGACGACTGGCTTGTCCTAGCCTCCTCCCAGGCTCAGTGCCAGCCCCACACCACCCGCCTCCTCAGCCTTTTGTTCCACCTTGGGGTTTGTAACCAACCCCCTCAAGTGCGAACTTATTCCCAGTCAGAGGTTCTCTTTCCTGGGCATGAGTTTCGACACGATTACCATGAAGGTCGCCCCGACCCCCCGGAGAGGTCCGCCCGGATTGTGGACCTCATCGTGCGCCTCCGAGAAGCCTCGCACACCTCGGCCAGAACTCTGTCCTCCCTCTTAGGATGATGGAGTCCCTTCTGCCCTCATTCCGCTGGGTCGGGTCCCCAAAACGCCAGCTGCAGAGGGAGTTCCGTCGTCGTTGGTCCCAGACCTCGGACCGCTGGGACCTGACCATTCCCCTCGGCCCCTGGTTCTCGGGCGCCACGGAGGAATGGCTCAATCCGTCCACCCTGATCACCGGCGTTCCGATCTCTCTCCCAACTCAGTCCCTCGAGCTACACGGACGCCTCCAACTCGGGCTGGGGGGCCCACTTGGGGGACAGTCATGCCTCTCGGGGATGTGGGACACACAGATGGCTCGCCTCCACATCAACATATTAGAGTTGGAAGCGGTCAGACTGGCCCTCCTCCACTTCAGCATCTAATCTCGCACCGACTGGTTCTCCTCCTCACGGACAACACGTCGGTAGCCCATTACGTCAACAAGGGGGGGGGGGGGGGGCTCACTCCATCGGCCTCTCTCTCACGGACAGAGGCCCTCCTTCGCTGGTGCCACGCACGGGGAACCACCCTCCGTGCGAGACACATAGCGGGGACACGGAACATCCTGGCAGACACACTCTCAGCCGGTCAGGGACCCTTCTGCACACAGAGAGGACCCTGAACAAGCTGACACTAACCACTGTCTGGGATCACTGGTTCAAGCCCATGGTCGACCTATTTGCGACACGGTTCAACCATCGACTCCCCATGTATGTCTCTCCAGTCCCGGACCCCCGAGCGTACGCGGTCGATGCGCTCTCCCTCCCCCTGGACGGGACTCTCATCGCCTACGCCTTTCCCCCCTTCCCCATACTTCACAAAGTGATCAGGAAGGCCAGGCTGGAGAGACCCAAACTCATCCTCATAACCCCATGGTGGCCGACTCAGTCGTGGTTCCCGGACCTCAGGTCCCTAACTCACGTTCCCCTCTCTCCAGCTAGCCCCTCGGTGGGACTTGCTCAGACAACCTCGCTCGGGCCTCCCTCACTCCAATCCCCAGATGCTTCGCCTACACGCTTGGCTTCTATGCCAGCCAAATTGCGACCACCGGTCCCCGCCGCCCCGCCGACAGACCCCCCTGGTCTGTCCTAGAGACCCTGACAGAAGCGGGAGCATCGCAGGGACTACGAGACTTGGCCTCGGCCTCTCGTAGGGCTAGCACAGAGTCCCTCTATAATTACAGATGGGAGAGATGGGTCACGTGGTGCACGGCTAACTCGGTCCCCTACCTACACCCCTCCAACATCCAGCTAGGCAATTTCCTATCCCACCTTTCGTCCTCTTTAAAAACTCTCGGCTAGCTCCATTCGGGGCTACCGATCGGCCGTATGCACCACCATCCGACAGCTCGGCGGCCCATCTTTCGACAATGACTTTCTCTCAGAGAACTATCACGGGGGGTTGCCCTACGGGAAGCTCAATCCCCTAGGCGCGCCCCCTTGTGGGACCTCTTTCTGGTGTTAGGCGCCCTCAGAAAACCCCCTTTCGAGCCCCTCCGCTCCATTCCCTTTGACCTCCTCTCCTTCAAGACCACCTTCCTTCTCTCCCTGGCCTCAGCCAGAAGGCGAAGTGAGATTCATGCCCTCAGCGGGGACCCTCGGGACATCGCCTTTCACAGAGACGGCTCGGTCTCACTTAAGTTCCTACCTGAGTTCTTAGCGAAGAACCAGGAACCGGGCACAGCCTCTCCTTCCCTCCTGATCCGCTCTCTAGCGGATATCTTAGGCAACGAGCGGGGGGGGACATGGACCTGTGCCCCTCTAGGTGCCTCAGATACTACTGGGAGCGTTCCCGCCCCAGGCGTTCCTCGCAGCGACGCCTTCTTATCTCCATCAACCCCAACAACAAGAAGGACATATCGGCGGGCACTATCTCTAGGTGGCTATCCAATACTATCAGATCTGCCTATGCCCAGGCGTACAAAGACCCCCCCCTGTCACCCCCGCCCATGAGGTCAGAGCGCTGGCCACGTCCTCAGCGTTCCAGCACTCTGTCCCCGTGCGCCATCTCCTGGAGGCAGCCTACTGGCGTTCGGAGAACCCTTTCATAAACTTTTATTTAAGGGACATCCGCATGACCAGGGCTGATGGTTCTAAAGGGATTTCATTTGTGGCGGCCAATGCAGCCATATCGGTCTACCCCAGGAACCATTAGGGCGCTCGGCCCTCCTCCTATTACTTTAAATTCTGCTATGGTCTGACATGGTATAGTATACGACGCCAAAATGGGGAGTTTGTGTTATACCAAAGTTCCCTGGGGGTTTGCCTTGCGCGCAGGCCTCATTGAATGACGTACAGTACACGAACTTCGGCATCTTCCGTAGGCGGAAGTAGGGTGGGCGTCACGTGACTATCTTATGACTGCATTGGCCACAAAAAACTCGGCCTGACGGAGCTGACTGACAGCCGTTTAATGCTATGGTCTGACATGGTAAGTATACCCACCCTGCAGCAGTTAGATGTCTGTGTCCTAGAGCTCTGCTGTGTTGGAAGTACCATCCAGCCAGCAGTTAGAGGTATGTTGCCTAGAGGACTGCTGGGTTGGTAGTACCAGCCAGCCAGCAGCAGTCAGAGGTGTGTGACCTAGAGCTTTGCTGTGTTGGAATTACCAGCCAGCCAGCAGTTAGAGGTGTGTGATCTAGAGCTCTGCTGTGTTGGAATTACCATCCAGTCAGCAGTTAGAGGTGTGTGACCTAGTGTTCTGCTGTGTTGGAATTACCCTCCAACCAGCAGCAGTTAGAGGTGTGTGGCCTAGAGCTCTGCTGTGTTGGAATTACCATCCAGCCAGCAGCAGCAGTTAGAGGTGTGTGGCCTAGAGCTCTGCTGTGTTGGAATTACCCTCCAACCAGCAGCAGTTAGAGGTGTGTGACCCTAGTGCTCTGCTGTGTTGGAATTTACCCTCCAACCAGCAGCAGCAGTTAGAGGTGTGTGGCCTAGAGCTCTGCTGTGTTGGATTACCATCCAGCCAGCAGCAGTTAGAGGTGCATGGCTGAAAACCACACGTCTGGAAATGCCAGAAATCAGAATTTGACCTAGCTGTCTGTTCTGAAATCATGAAGTCACTTTGTGACCATTTCCCACAGAATGGGGTGTGGAGGTGAAATGTGACCACCTCCCACAGAATGGGGTGTGGAGGTGAAATGTGACCAGTTCCCACACAGAATGGGGTGTGGAGGTGAAATGTGACCACCTCCCACAGAATGGGGTGTGGAGGTGAAATGTGACCAGTTCCCACAGAATGGGGTGTGGAGGTGAAATGTGACCACCTCCCACAGAATGGGGTGTGGAGATGAATGTGACCACCTCCCACAGAATGGGGTGTGGAGGTGAGGTGAAATGTGACCACCTCCCACAGAATGGGATGTGGAGGTGAAATGTGACCACCTCCCACAGAATGGGGTGTGGAGGTGAAATGTGACCATTTACCACAGAAATGGGATGTGGAGGTGAAATGTGACCATTTACCACAGAATGGGGTGTGGAGGTGAAATGTGACCACGTCTCACAGACTGGGGTTGTGGAGGTGAAATGTGACCACTTCCCACAGAATGGGGTGTGGAGGTGAAATGTGACCATCTCCCACAGAATGGGCTGTGGAGATGAAATGTGACCACTTCTCCACAGAATGGGGTGTGGAGGTGAAATGTGACCACCTCCCACAGAATGGGATGTGGAGATGAAATGTGACCAATTCCCACAGAATGGGGTGTGGAGGTAAAATGTGACCATTTACCACAGAAATGGGGTGTGGAGGTGAAATGTGACCATTTACCACAGAATGGGGTGTGGAGGTGAAATGTGACCACCACCCACAGAATGGGGTGTGGGAGGTGAAATGTGACCTCTTACCACAAAATGGGGTGTATAGATGAAATTTGACAGTTTGTGGGAGGTGATCAGATATTGCGTTTGTGTGTGTGAGTAAGTGAGTGATGTACTTTGTGCATGAATATGCTTGAATGTGTTGTATGTGTAATGGTTTGTGCATGCACGTATTTGCATGTGCGTGGTTGTGTAATGTCTTGTCTGGGTGAACGTTCCTGAATGCGTCTGTGTAATGTTTTGCCTTGGTTTTATTGATTAAATGTATATTTATCTTAATTAACGTCCAAGGGCCAAAAACTTTCTGACTGTAGAAATACTGTGTTGGTCCAGTGCTGTGGTGTATTTCCTGAGAATACTCCCAGAAGCTATTTCAGTATTGTCTGAGAACAATTTTATTGAAGATGTATAGTCATCCCATCTCTTTTTAGCTCTTGAGTATATAAACAAAAAAGCAGACAGAAAATGTTCAAACATTTTCACTCCTATTACACATAAATTAACACACCAAAACATCATAACATATCTTCTCCCAACTCATCCACCTTCTCTTTCTTCTCACAATCTGTCTCCTCCAACACATCCAACCACATATGCATATACATAGGTTCATGTATCCTTATAAATGCATGCACTCACGTGTGCGCTTGCGTGCACGCGCATACACACACACACACACACACACACACACACACACACACTCACTGTGACATGCATAAACACACTCGCATGCAAACATACACACTTGCACACACACATCACACACACACACACACACACACACACACACACACACACACACACACACCACTTCACACACACACGCATGCACCACATTCACACACACGTTCAAACACACACACAGACACTCACACACACACACACTCCATATTCACACACACACACAACCTGACCCCCACTTATCACTCAGAAGACTCTGATAATTCTGCAGCAGACGTGCAAATGGTATGAGATGGAAAGTAACAGAAACTGTTCACGAAGTTAGTAAAGGGAAGAATATGAGGATTTTGAATTAAACGAGTCTGTAGCCTGGATTGGAAGGTTGAAAGCAGCAGAGCATGAGGGACTGGAACTGGAAGATGATGTTTGAATGATGTTATTGGATGAGGATGAAGTTGTCTGTCACAGAATGCCTCCACATCTCTGCAGCTGGTGCAGCGCTGTGCCTTGCACTGGAAGCTGTTTACAGCAAAAAAAGCCTTGTCACGTCTTCAACCAACACCCCCCCTCCGCTGCACACCACCTTGTCGGCCCTGGCCATTCAGTGCTCCCTGCCCAGAACAATATTGGAAGCGGGCCGGGGGAGAGGTGGGGGGCAGGTTGTCAAAGAATCTGCCTCCACCAACATTGGCCACTTCTCCCTCAAGGCTGTTGATGGTGTCCACGAAAGGGCCAGAACTGGTGGCCATTGACAGGTGAGTGTTTAGGGAGGAACAGAAGATGGTGGCCATTTAGGCCCAGAACTGGTGGCCACTGATGGGTGAGTGTTTAGGGAGGAACAGAAGGTGGTGGCCATTTAGGGCAGAGAAACTGGCAGCCATTCAAAAGTGTGTTCAGAAAAGAATGGAAGGTGGTGGCCATTTAGGGCCAGAACTGGCAGCCACTGGGAGGTGAGGGATCAGAAAAGAACAGATGACCCAAGGGCATGTAACTTAGTCAGCAAAGGGGGATTGCACTCTGTGAATGTGTTAACAAAGGAGCAAAGCATGTGTTTAGTGTCCAAAGGTTTGTACGTCAGACATTAAAGTTAGATTTCACATTGAGAACATGTTAACAAAGAATTGTCTCAGTGTCCATAGATTAGTATGTCAGTTAAGAAAAGGGGAATAATTCCCACTGTGAATTAGTTACCAAAGGAGCAGAAGATGTGTTAGTGTCCAAGGGTTTGTAGGTAGGATGGTGAATCTTGTTCCAGAATCAAGGGTTGTTTCATGAGGAAAAAGATGCGCCGGAAGGTGCGAATGGGGACACAGAGAAGTACTGTCCTCAGCTGCTGAACAACAAACCAGGTAGGAGTGATCCTGCGCCACCCTTGGAAGGCTGCACTGTGTTCACATAGGTGTGCAGGCACACACATGTGGGCATTCCATTAAGACATCAAGGGACATAATTGCTTTCTGACAGATGCCATTGTGTGATGGCCACTGGATGCGACATGCCAAAACCTCCACAGGGGCATTCCCATGGGTGTACCACCCCATGTTTTATGACTGCACAGCCCACCAGTGAAAAACATCCCCAACAAGCAACTGCCATGTGCATCCCACAGCCTCACTCAATGCTGTTGAAGACAGCACATCTCTAAACATGGCCATGCTTTCGCCATGATGTCTTATGTGCCTTCTGAAGAGAATCCCGGGTCAGTCTTTCCTGCTATCAACAGGATTTTTCCCGCGGTCAGCTGCTATTTTCTCACCATCAGTGAGTCTTTACCCCAAAGTCGGCCAAAGGCCAATTTCGTATGATCAGGTTGGGCTGGGCTGATCTCCAGTTTTGTCTCCCAAGTCCTCAAGCATGGTTGGTAATTTTGCTGTTCTCTTTTTGTTCTCCTTCAGGAAGGGTTCAGGAGGGACACCAAGCCATTGCTCTGCACACTTCAGTTCCCATGTTTCAAGTGTAGACACCGTCTGTTAGTAGAGGTCAGAGAAGTTTTAGGTTCAGATTTCTATTTGCCAGGCCACGCTGGTTTATTGCCTGCATGTTTTGTGTAGCATTTGCTTGGTTTCCTTTCCCTTTTTCGTATTTCAATGTTTTACTGTCAAAGTGTTAGTAAGTTACTCAGCAAAGGCAGCAGAGGGATGGGTTGAGGGGAGGGATTGACAGTGTAAGTGTATGATGGAAAAAGCAGAGGAAAACATTCATGTACAGGGGTTTGTCGCTCGGCTGGTGTGAATGTGTTAAGGAAGGAGCAGAGAATGATGGCATCCAAGGGTTTGTGCATCAGGTGGAAAGGGGGGAGGGTTGGAGGAGGTTATAGTGTGTTGATATACCCAGTTTCGTCAGAGCTTGGTTCCATGTGTGGTTCTTTGCAGAATGGAGGGGGGAGGATGTCATAGTGTGTTGATATATCCAGTTTTGTCAGAGGTCGCTTCCATGTATGGTTCTTTGCAGGATGGAGACGATGGGCAGGAGACCACGCCCAAAGCCTCGGCACCCCAACTTCCTCCTGGAGTCCTTGACCAGGGCAGGCCTTCTAGATGGTGGACAGCAGGGGTGAGTTCTGACAGCACACCAGTGCATGAGATGACAGCAGACATGATCTGGGAATGTTTACTGTCCACAGTGCGTGAGATGGCAGCGGACATGACCTGAGAACATATGTACTGTCCACAGTGTGTGAGATGGCAGCGGACATGATCTGAGAACATGTGTACTGTCCATAGTGCAGGAGATGGTAATGGATATGGTCGGAAAACTTGTCTACTGTACAGTGTGTGTGAGATGGCAGTGGACATGGTTTTAGAACATGTGTACTGTCCACTGTGTGAATTGGAAGTGGACATGGTCTGAGAACATATGTACTTGCACAGTGCGTGAGATGCAATGGACATGGTCTGAGAATATGTGTACTGTACACAGTGTGTGAGATGGCACTGGACATGATCTAAGAACATATGTACTGTCTACAGTGTGTGAGATGGCAGTGAACATGATATAAGAACATGTGTACTGTACACAGTGTGTGAGATGGCAGTGGACTTGATCTAAGAACATGTGTACTGTACTGTGCTGGAATGGTCTGCCTTCTTCTCTGCATAACACGGACTCTTTGAAGACTTTAAAACCTCCCTAAAGACACATCTTTTCCCTCGGACTGATTAACGATATCCACTTATCTCTGTGCGCGTGTCTGCTTGTTTTGACGCACTCGTGTGTGTGTGTGCCTTTTATTTTTCCTCTGTGTGGTGTGTGCACATGTGTGTCTGTCTGTCTGTGTGGTGTGTGTGTGTGTGTGTGTGTGTGTGTGCGTGTGTGTGTGTATGTGTGTGTGTGTGTGTGTTTTGAGTTAGAATGAGTATTTTATCATGTTTCTGTAATATGGCTCTCGTGAGGTAAAGCGCTCTATAAATATCCTTTTACATTACATTACATAGTGTGTGAGATCGCAGTGGACATTATCTGAAAATAGATTTACTGTCCACAGTGTGTGAGATGGCCGTGGACATGACCTAAGAACATGTGTACTGTGCACAGTGTGTGGGAGGTGGTAGTGGATGTGATTTTTTTTTTTTTTTTTAAGTGAACTTTTTTGTTGTACAACAGTTTGTCTTTTAAGCACACATACATTACAAACAATGGCAATTAATCCCAAACACAAAAAACAACCAGCTAAAACTGAACAATCAAACATCTATACACATAAAACAAAAGTGGGACCAGAGAATGGGGTGGGGCGGGGGAGCTAACACTGTTATACTGAGCATAAATCATACACCTAAAAATTCAACCATTTTCAAAACGCAGTTGGAGAAGATCTTGATGAATGTGGTAGATTACAGGTGAAACACATATGTTTGATTATAAACCCTAAGTTGAAATTATCCAAGAATCAAATTGTATAAAAACCAGTTTCATTCAAATTGTGTACAAGTTCCATTTAGGAATATCAAGTGACATTCTGTGTTATTTCTGACCCTCAATAATGTAACAAAGTTACACTGTATCAGTAAAATTTTGCAAATGAAATTAAAAAAAGGTGTCTGTATATTTTTCTTTACACCAAACAGTACACAAGTTCCTTATTGATCATAAAATTATGACAATGTGAACATTTCTGAGTCACCAACTACTGAAAATTCATCCAAAATTGGGTGTGCAATGTGACAATCAAAAAGCATAAGAGAAAAATTGTCTGCTCTTCTTGCTCAGTGCATGAGGTGGCAGTGGACATGGTCTGAGAACGTGTGTACATACACAGTGCGTGAGATGGCAGTGGACATGATCTGAGAACGTGTGTACCATACACACAGTGCGTGAGGTGGCAGTGGACATGGTCTGAGAACGTGTGTACCATACACAGTGCATGAGGGCAGGCAGTGGACATGATCTGAGAACATGTGTACCATACACAGTGCGTGAGGTGGCAGTGGACATAGTCTGAGAGCATGTGTTCTGCCCACAATGCATAAGATGGCAATGGACATGGTCTGAGAACGTGTGTTCTGCCCACAGTGGGTGAGGTGGCAGTGGACATGATCTGAGAACATGTGTTCTGCCCACAGTGTGGTAGGTGGCAGTGCACATGATCTGAGAACATGTGTACTGTCCACAGTGCATGAGATGGCAGCGGATATGATCTGAGAACATATGTACTGTCCACAGTGTGTGAGGTGGCAGTGGACATTATCTTAGAACATGCCAGGTAAATCTTTATGATTGTGGGATGGTCGTGATGTTGTTACAAGAAGTAAGGTAAACCTTTATGATTGTTGGATGGTAGTGACATTCTTATAACATGCAAGGTAAATCTTCAGAGTTGTGTGGATGGTAGTGATGTTCTTACAACATGCAAGGTAAATCTTTAGAATTGTGTGGATGGTAGTGACATTCTTATAACAGGAAAGGTAAACCTTTATGATTGTGGGATGGTAGTGACATTCTTGTAACAGGAAAGGTAAACCTATTTTGTGGGATAGTAGTGACATTCTTACAACAGGAGGTAAACCTTAGTGATTTTGGGATGGTAGTGACATTCTTACAACAGGAAAGGTAAACCTTGGTGATTTTGGGGTGGTAGTGACATTCTTACAATAGGCGAGGTAAACCTTTATGATTGTGGGATGGTAGTGACATTCTTACAACAGAAAAGGTAAACCTTTATGATTGTGGGATGGTAGTGGAATTCTTATAACAGGAGGTAAACCTTTATAATTGTGGGATGGTAATGACATTCTCACAACAGGAAAGGTACACCTTTATGATTGTGGGATGGTAGTAGCATTCTTATAACAGGAGGTAAACCTTTATGATTGTGGGATGGTAGTGACATTCTTACAACTGTAAAGGTAAACCTTTACGATTTTTTGTGGGGTGGTAATGGTGTTGCTACAACAGAACGTAATACTTTGTGATTGTGTGGGGGGGATAGTGGAGACTTTCCCACACGCCAGATGCTTGCTGTGATGTACTGCGTTGTATGTGACAGCAACAGTCAGATGTCATGCTTGCTGTGATGTACAACGTTGTATGTGACATTGACAGTCAGATGCCACGCTTGCTGTGATGTACAATGTTGTATGTGACATTGACAGTCAGATGCCATGCTTGCTGTGATCTACAATGTTGTATGTGACAGTGACAGTCAGATTCCATACTTGCTGTGATGTGTAGTGATGTATGTGACAGTGACAGTCAGATGTCATGCTTACTGTGATGTGCAGTCGTATGTGACAGTTGGATGCCATGCTTGCTGTGATGTGCAGTGTTATATGTGACAGCAAGATGCCATGCTTGTGGTTTATGTACAGTTTTGTATGTGATCATGACAGTCAGATGCTATTCTTGCTGTGATGTGCAGTGTTGTATGTGACCATGACAGTCAGATGCCATGCTTGCTGTGATGTACAGTATTGTATGTGACAGATGCCATGCTTGCTGTGATGTATTTGTGCTGTATGTGACCAGTACGGTCAGATGCCATGCTTACTGTACAGCGTTGTATGTGACAGTCAGATGCAGTGCTTGCTGTGATGTGCATGTGCTGTATGTGACCATTACAGTCAGATGCCATGGTTACTGCACTGTGTTGTATGTGACAGATGGAGTGCTTGCTGTGATGTACAGTATTGTATGTCACAGTGACTGTAAGATGCCATGCTTGCTATGATGTACAGTATTGTCTGTGACAGTGACAGTCAGATGCCATGCTACTGTACACTGTTGTATGTGACAGTCAGATGTCATGCTTGCTGTGATGTACAGTATTGTATGTGACAGTGACTGTAAGATGCCATGCTTGCTGTGTTTGTACAGTATTGTATGTGACAGTGACAGTCAGATGCCATGCTTGCTATGATGTGCAGTGTCATATGTGACAGTCAGATGCCATGCTTGATGTGATGTACAGTATTGTATGTGACAGTCAGATGCCATGCTTGCTATGATGTGCAGTGTTGTATGTGACAGTCAGATGCTATGTTTGATGTGATGTACAATGTTGTGACAGTCAGATGCCCTCATGCTGTGATGTACACTGTTGTAAGCGACTGTCAGATGGCATGCTTGCTGCACTGTGTTGTATGTGACAGTCAGATGTCATGCTTGCTGTGATGTACAGTGTTGTATGTGGCAGTGACAATAAGATGTCATGCTTGCTGTGATCTACAGTGTTGTATGTGACAGTGACAGTCAGATGCCATGCTTGCTGTACAGTGTTGTATGTGACATTGACAGTCAGATGCCAAGCTTGCTGTGATCTACAGTGTTGTATGCGACATTGACAGTCAGATGCCATGGTTGCTGTGATGTACAGTGTTTTATGTGACATTGACAGTCAGATGCCATGCTTGTTGTGCTGTACAGTGTTGTATGTGACAGTGACAGTCAGATGCCATGATTGCTGTGCTGTACAGTGTTGTATGTGACATTGGCAGTCAGATGCCATGCTTGCTGTGAAGTACAGTGTTGTATGTGACATTGACAGTCAGATGCCATGCTTGCTGTACAGTGTTGTATGTGACATTGACAGTCAGATGCCATGCTTGCTGTGCTGTATAGTGTTGCATGTGACAGTGACAGTCAGATGCCATGCTTGCTGTGATGTGCAGTGTTGTATGTGACAGTGACAGTCAGATGCCATGCTTGCTGTGATGTACAGTGTTGTATGTGACATTGACAGTCAGATGCCATGCTTGCTGTGATGTACACTGTTGCATGTGACATTGACAGTCAGATGCCATGCTTGCTGTGAAGTACAGTGTTGTATGTAACATTGACAGTCAATGCCATGCTTGCTGTGATGTGCAGGGTTGTTCCTCACTCCCCTTCACTGACACTAGCTGATACAGAAGAGGACCAGGCACAGCAGCATGTGGATGGTGGTGGTGGTGCGAGGAGGGAGAAGCTTAGTGGCGATGGGGAAGACAATGGCATGGCCACGCCCCTGTCCTGTGAGGTGAAGACAGGGTCCAGCTCCACGCTGACAGCCGATCCCCTGCTCCACCCGCTGCGCTTCTCCAACTCCGCTGATACAGACTCCACCGCCCATGTCACCACCACCAGCTCCCTATCCCCACAGTATGTGACCCCCACCTCCCAAAGGTCGCAGCCACCGGGCCATCCGTTGCTGCAGTCGTCCCCCATCAGCACTCACGGCCTGCTGGAGGAGGGCAGGTCCAGCCCTGCCATCAACGACAGTGACAAGGTGTCAGCACAAGGCTTCCGCTCCTCCGATGGGGAAATTCTAGGGGGAAACCTCACTCAGCCCACCTCCAGTGACACACCCCCTGTGTCCATTGCTGCAGGGAGCAGTAGACCTGCAGGGACCAGCGTCACTGCCCCCCAGCGCCCCTTGTCCTGATGAAGCCTGAGGATTTCATGAAGAGGAGAGATGGGTCAGACTTTCCTCCTGAGGTGCACAGTGTTCAGGAGTTCCCTGTAGGTCATGGAGGTGGGATAGGGCTGAAGGCTACGCCTCAAACCCCTCGCAGTCCCAGGAAGAGTGGGGGGAGAGGGTCTGCCAGAGACAGGGAAGGGGAGAAGCTGCAAGGGATTCTGCTGGTGAAGGGAGCGGACAGTGATGCCGACGTGTCCCCGCTCAACACCGCTCGTAGTCGGGGCACGGTCACTTTCGCCAGTCCCAGACGCTGTCACCAGCTGAGGAACTCCGCAGCATTCGGGACCGCCTTCGCCACTTCCAGGAGCAGAAGAAGAAACTGAGGTAACTGCTGGATGGACAACTGCCTGGGTATCTGCCATAGGTGTCAGGCAAGGGCATTGAAATGATCAGAGATTCTTTTCTTTTAATATTGTGCAGACTGTTTTGTGTTAGGAAGGCTTTGCCTTTTGATAGACACCTCTGCATACTCATTTCTTCTTCCCCTTCTACTACTCCCCTCTCCTCCTCTTTTTATTTCCTTTTGTTTTTTATTTAGATCCAATCCGTTTGAGAAAATATAAGCATTTTAAGGACAGAACCCTTTAAAGAAAGCCTGTCAAAATGAACAGCTGGTGTAGTATAGTGGACAGTGTTTTGATTTATGAGGCTGTGGAAGTGAATCCAGAAGAGGCATCACCTTGACAACATTTTCCATGTACAGTTAGAAATAGTGTTCACCTGAAGAAAGCGAGCGAGGCACACTTGGTTACCTAGTGGATGTCTGAGATAGCTGATGTTTTGTCTTCTGTTGTCAGACACCTGGAGCGTCAGCAGAAACATCTGTCCGCATGGCTGCAGCAACAGTCAGACCCTTCTGACACCGACGCTACCCAAGTGACGGAGGAACTTCAGTCTGTAAGTTCTAGTTTGGATTAAAAAGCCAGTTCCACAGACTTATTAAAACAACTTGTTTTAACAGGGACCTGAGCGCACTGTAGGCCTCATCTGTGTGGGTACAGTGGACCTCAAAGACATTCAACCTGTCACCATAACTCTCTGACTGACTACAATGTATGCCTTGCCTTACCTAGTGTAGACACAATGGTCCACAATGCATTCATCCTGTCACTATAACTCTGTGACTGCGCTGTATGCCTTGCCTTACTTAGTGTGGACACAATAGTCCACAAAGCATTCAGCCTGTCACTATAACTCTCTGACTGACTACACTGTATATGCCTCTCCCAGTGTGAATATAATACATTCAGCTGAGGATGATATTGTCCATGACAGATGTTGATGATGTCTGTGACAGATAATGATGATGTCTGTGACCGAGGATGATGATGTCTGTAACAGATGATGATGATGTCTGTGACAGATGGTGATGATGTCTGTGACATATGATGATGTCTGAAAAATGATGTCTGTGACAGATGATGATGAGGTCTGTGACAAATGATGGTGAGGTCTGTGACAGATGATGATGTCTGTGGCAGATGATGATGATGTCAGTGACAGATGGTGATGATGTCGGTGACAGATGGTGATGATGATGTTGGTGACAGATGATGATGTCTGTGAGAAATGATTATGCCTGTGACAGAAGATGATGATGTGTGTGACAGATGATGATGATGTCTGTGACAGATGATGATGATGAACTCTGTGACAGATGATGATGATGAGATCTGTGACAGATGATGATGATGTCGGTTACAGATGATGATGTCTGTGAGAAATGATTATGTCTGTGACAGAAGATGATGAGGTCTGTGACAGATGATGATGAGGTCTGTGACAGATGATGATGATGATGTCTGTGACAGATGATGATGATGTCTGTGACAGATGATGTCTATGACAGATGATGGTGACATCTGTGACAGATGACAGTGATGCCTGTGACAGATGGTGATGTCTCTGACAGATGGTGATGATGTCTGTGACATATGATGATGATGAACTCTGTGACAGATGATGTCTCTGACAGATGGTGACATTGTCTATGACAGATGATGATGTCTGTGACAGATGATGATGATGTCAGTGACAGATGAAGATGATGATGTCTGTGACAGATGATGATGATGTCTGTGGCAGAGACGATGATGATGTCTGTGACAGGTGATGATGATGTCTGTGACAGATGCAGGAAGAGATTGGTGCCCTGCAGACACTGGTGTCCAGTCAGCGACTGTCCTGTGAGAAGCTGGTGGCTCGTGCCAGAGTGCTGTCTGACCAGCTGGGGTCAGTGTGGTGACCATCCACTTAGTTCACTGGCAACATGTACATCAGCGTGGTTCTCGTGGCAACATGTAGAAATTCTAGGTTCCTATGGCAACACAGAGATCAGTGTGGTGCTCATGTCACAGGTAGATCAGCGTGGTTCTCGTAATATGTAGATCAGCATGGTTCACATGGTAACAGACATACCAGCATGTCATATCATAATTGTGTGTGTGTGGACAAAGGTGCCGTGCTGGTGTGGGTGGTGTCACATTGTGTTATGTATCAGGATGACATCATGTTACATTAGTATGACAGTATATCAGGATGACATCATGTTACATTAGTATGAGAGTGTATCAGGATGATATGTTACATTAGTATGACAGTGTATCAGGATGACATCATGTTACATTATTATGACAATGTATCAGGATGACATCATGTGACATTATTATGATAGTGTATCAGGATGACTTCATGTTACATTATTATGACAGTAGTCAGAATGACATCATGTGACATTGTTATGATAGTGTATCAGGATGACTTCATGTTACATTATTATGACAGTAGTCAGAATGACATCATGTGACATTATGACAATGTATCAGGATGACATCATGTTACACTATTATGACAGTGTATCAGGATGACATCATGTGACATTATTATGACAGTGTATCAGGATGACTTCATGTTACATTATTATGACAGTGTATCAGGGATGACATCATGTTACATTATTGTGACAGTGTATCAGGGATGACATAATGTTACATTATTATGACAGTGTATCAGGGATGCCATCATGATATATTATGACAGTGTATCAGGATGACATCATGTTACATGATTATGACAGTGTATCAGGATGACGTCATGTGACATTATTATGACAGTGTATCAGGGATGACATCATGGTACATTATTATGACAGTGTATCAGGGATGCCATCATGTTACATTATTATGACAGTGCATCAGGATGACATCATGTTACATTATTATGACAGTGTATCAGGATGACATCATGTGACATTATTATGACAGTGTATCAGGATGACATCATGTGACATTATTATGACAATGTATCAGGATGACATCATGTTACACTATTATGACAGTGTATCAGGATGACGTCATGTGACATTGTTATGACTGTATCAGGATGACATCATGATACATTGTTATGACAGTATATCAGGATGACATCATGTTACATTATTATGACTGTATCAGGATGACATCATGTTACGTCATCATGACAGTATATCAGATGACATCATGTTACATTATTATGACTGTATCAGGATGACATCATGTTACGTCATCAGGACAGTATATCAGGATGACATCATGTGACATCATTATGACAGTGTATCAGGATGACATCATGTTACATTCTTATGAAAGTGTGCTAGGATAACATGTTACATTATTATGACAGTGTATCAGGATGACATCATGTTACATTATTATGACTGTATCAGGATGACATCATGTTGCATTATTATGACAATGTATCAGGGATTACATCATGTTACATTATTATGACAACGTATCAGGATGACATCATGTTACATTATTATGACAACATATCAGGATGACATCATGTTACAGTATCATGACAGTATATCAGGATGACTTCATGATACATATTATGACAGTATATTAGGATGACATCATGTTACATCATTATGATGGTATCAGGGATGACATCATGTTACATTATAATTATATCAGGGCTAAATCATGTACATTATTATGATGGTGTATGAGAACAAAATCTTTACATTATTATGACAAAGATGAAGGTTTGACACTTGTGCAGTGGACTGACTGACTGACTGTTGGGAAAACATTGTACTCTATAATGCACATTTAAGTACTTCCTCCTTTCAACTGTTATAATCTTATCGTACATGGGAAGACATTGTACACTATAACACACAGTATAGGATTTCCTCTACATAACTGTAATAATTGTATACTGGTCACTGTCCTGTTGAATTTTATTTTCTCTGTTTAGTTAGTGATGTCCATGGCAAGTGTACAACAACATTCAGACAGTGCATCTCACCAATGGAGGTTACAACAGTGATGGAAGACACATTTGTCATGTTGATGGACTGTATCCTGGCCATTACCTGCACTCACAACCAAATCAACCAGTTTGGGGACAGCTGTTGGCAGCCAGCCAGAGGCCTACACACTGTTTTGACACTTCCAGCGAGCTTGTTGTGTGTGAAAAAAGATTAAACTTCCTTCAGACCGACATGGCAGGTACTGCATTCCTCTTTGGTGCAGATGACTTCGGTATTGTGGACAGTGGACACAAAGTAATTGACAGTGTTTAACTGGTTTTAGTAGTAATGCCCTGTAACTTAAGTCATGCTGACTTTTAATTAGAAGGCCTCCCCTCCCCCCAACCTGAGTCATGCTGACTGTTAGCAGTAAGCCCCCCCCCCCCCCCCCTTTTAACCTAAGTCATGCTGACTTTAATTAGGAAGATACCTTAACCTAAGGAAGGTCCCTTAACTCAAGTCATGCTGACTTTTAGCAGGAAGATCCCCTGACATGTGTCATGCTGACTTGTGGTACGAAGATCCCATAATCTACGTCCTGCTGACTTTTAGTAGGAAGATCCCTTAACCTGTGTCATGCTGACTTTTAGAAGGAAGATCCCACAACCTAAGTCATGCTGACTTTAATAGGAAGCACCCCCCACCCCACCCAATCTTAGTTATGGTGACGATTAGATGAAAGACCATTAACCTGAGTATTGCATACTTCTAATAGGAAACACACACACACCCTCCCCATAACCTTAGTGATACAGACTTTTTGTAGGAAGGCCCCTTAACCTAAGTCATGCTGACTTTTAGAAGGAAGGCCCCTTTAACCTTAGTGATGCTGACTTTTAGTAGGGAGGCCCCTTAACCTAAGTCATGCTGACTTTTAGAAGGAAGGCCTCTTACCCTAAGTCGTGATCGCTTTTACTTGGAAGACCCCTTAACCTAAGTCATCCTGACTTTAGAAGGAGGCCCCTTAACCTAAGTCATCCTGACTTTTAGTAGGAAGACCTCTTAACCTAAGTCATGTTGACTTTTAGAAGGAGGGCCCCTTTAACCTAAGTCATGCTGGCTTTCAGAAGGAAGGCCCCTTACCAAAGTCATGCTGACTTTTAGAAGGAAAGCCCCTTAACCTAACTCATGCTGACTTTTAGTGGGAAGGCCCCTGCAACCTAAGTCATGCTGTACTTTACTTGATTATGTAATCCCCCCCCCATAACCTTAGTGATACAGACTTTTTGTAGGAAGGCCCCTTAACCTAAGTCATGCTGACTTTTAGAAGGAAGGCCCCTTTAACCTTGGTGATAATGACTTTTAGTAGGGAGGCCCCTTAACCTAAGTCATGCTGACGTTTAGAAGGGAGGCCTCTTAACCTAAGTCATGTTCGCTTATACTTGGAAGGCCCCTTAACCTAAGTCATCCTGACTTTAAAAGGAAGGCTCCTTAACCTAAGTCATCCTGACTTTTAGTAGGAAGGCCTCTTAACCTAAATCATGCTGACTTTCAGAAGGAAGGCCCCTTAACCTAAGCCATGCTGACTTTTAGAAGGAAGGCCCCTTAACCTAAGTCATGCTGACTTTTAGGAGGAAGGCCCCTTTACCTAAGTCATGCTGACTTTTAGGAGGAAGGCCCCTGTAACCTAAGTTATGCTATACTTTACCTTCATTGTGTATCATGGGGCTGTACTTTTCCTTCATCATGTATCATGGGGCTGTACTTTCCCTTCATCATATATCATGGGGCTGTACTTTTCCTTCATCATATATCATAGGGCTGTACTTAAATATCATCATGTATCATGGGGCTGTACTTTACCATCATCGTACATCATGGGGCTGTACTTTTCCATCATCATATATCATCATGGGGCTGTACTTTACCTTCATCGTATATCATGGGGCTGGTTTTTTCTTCATCGTATATCATGGGGCTGTACTTTACCTTCCTCATATATCATGGGGCTGTACTTTTCCTCCATCATATATCATGGGGCTGTACTTTTCCTTCATCATATATCATGGGGCTGTACTTTTCCTCCATTATATATCATGGGGTTGTACTTTACCTTCATCATATATCAAGGGGCTGTACTTTACCTTCATCATATATCATGGGGCTGTACTTTATTTTTTCTTCATCATATATCATGGGGCTGTACTTTTCCTTTATCATATATCATGGGGCTGTACTTTTCCTACATCTATATCATGGGGCTGTACTTTACCTTCATCATATATCATGGGGCTGTACTTTTTCTTCATCATATATCATGGGGCTGTACTTTATTTTTCTTCATCATATATCATGGGGCTGTACTTTTCCTTCATCATATATCATGGGGCTGTACTTTATTTTTCCTTCATCATATATCATGGGGCTGTACTTTACCTTCATCATATATCATGGGGCTGTACTTTTCCTTCATCATATATCATGGGGCTGTACTTTACCTTCATCATATATCATGGGGCTGCACTTTTCCTTCATCATATATCATGGGGATGTACTTTATTTTTTCTTCATCATATATCATGGGGCTGTACTTTACCTTCATCATATATCATGGGGCTGTACTTTTCCTACATCATATAGCATGGGGCTGTACTTTATTTTTTCTTCATCATCATATATATCATGGGGCTGTACTTTACCTTCATCATATATCATGGGGCTGTTCTTTTCCTACATCATATATCATGGGGCTGTACTTTATTTTTCCTTCATCATATATCATGGGGCTGTACTTTTCCTTCATCATATATCATGAGGCTGTACTTTTCTTTCATCATATATCATGGGGCTGTACTTTTTTTTCATCATATATCATGGGGCTGTACTTTTCCTCCATCATATATCATGGCGTCAGCCAGGCCCCAGAGATACAAAAACCAACTGTGTTTTGAAGTTTGAGAAACACTGTCAGAGATGCCTACAAGAAGTGAATACAACTCGACAGTGTGGTTTAGGTCTTCTATTGGATCCTACACAAACTGGATGAAGCCAGAACTTATAACTAAATGGCTGCTATGGGACTTGAACTCAACAACGTAGGAACCCACAGCTGTGTTATCATTGCAGTGCGGCAGCAGAGTAAGACATTCCCTGTAGCTGACCCCTGAACAGCCATGGCCATAATGTTATTTGCTTCTTTTGTAATATCTATGAATTGTCAACAATTAAAGTGTATATAGATGATACCAGCATTGACATTTATTTATTATATGAGCATTGATGGCTTGTCTATACTGGAGTACTGTGATGATTCTGAAATAAACCATTGTGCACCAAAACTATCCCCAGTCTGTTTTTTTTTTTGTTTTTGTTTTTGTTTTTGTGTCAGGTTTTGATTTGTTTTGAATGGTTTAAGGGATATCAAAGTTTATTTTTATTGACACTTGGCTATTATACTCATGGACTCTACGCAGTGTATGTGTGTGTGTGCCGTTAGAACTAGATCAGTTTCTGTCCTGTTAGATCTAAATCTATATTGTGTGTGTATTTATGTGTATGATGTGCATATGAATATATCCTCTATCTCTCTCCCTCTCTATCTCTCTCATACTCTGACTGACTGAAAACCATTTACTGTCAGATTAACATAGTGTTGTACTGACATATTCACACACACACATACACACACACACACACACACACACACACACACACAGTCTTATTATCTCGGAAAAAAACAAATCTATATTCACTGCTGAGTTATTTGCTATAATTATGGCTTTAAAGTTTGTTGTTGATTACCCTAAAAATTTATGTAAAGTTGTTTTATGTGTAGATTCCAAGTCAGTTCTTACTGCAATGAAAAATTTTGAATTAAAAGTTCGACCTGAGATGATAACTGAAATACATAATTTAGTCCATTTCCTCTCAATCAGAGACACTGAAATAACATTTCTTTGGGTGCCCTCCCACTGTGGGTTATATTATAATGAAAAGTTGATATTCTAGCAAAGAGAGGAGAGCAAAAACCTATCTATGTCAGTGCAAGAGTGCTATACTTTGGCAGAAAAAGTACAATTTTCTCATTTTCATTTGATAGAAAAGAAAACTGGGTGTTTTGGTTTACACAATGAAATGAAAAATATGCATGAAAAGTTAAGTAAGTACGATCAAAATATTTATCGTAGACGACAGATAAGTTCCTTAATCTGTAGATGGAAACTGGATTGTTTAAAAACAAAGTATGTCAAAAATGTACATTGTATATGTGGCCATAGCATTTCAGCTGATCACATTCTTGTGTGTAACTTAATGAAAAAATTCATTCCAAATGCGTCTGTACAGCCTATTCAAAATGTTTTCCTGTTAGCAAGTGAAACATATCTTTTTTTTTTGCACTTAGCTAAAAGTCCAATTGGCAAATACTTATAATCGATAACAGTCAGTGGTGAGACGAGACAGAAGAGTTAGTTTGTTTGTTTTTTTTTTTTTTTTTTTTTTTTTTTTTTTTTTTTTTTTTTTAAATCTTTGATTAAGTGGACATCCTATTTTTGTGTTATAGTTGTAGATAAGTTGATTCTTTTGACTCGTTGTGCTAACCTTTTTTCCCAGCCCGATTTTTTTTTTTTTTTTTTTTTTTTTTTTTCCGTCTAATATCAACATAATGTGGAAAGACGTAAAACAAAACAACCCCACAGTAATATGAAAGATTGACTTCAAATGAGTGACGGTAATGCAGCCCAAGATTAATGGTCAAATGACTGGGAACGTGTGGGACAAAGCTGACAACAGTTGACAGGATTCCTTGCTAAAGCTGTGTGGAACAAAGCTGATAACAGGCACAGGATTCCTTCCTAAAGCTGTGTGGGACATTGCTGGAAGCTACTGATGGAGTGCTCGCAGTTAGACATTGCTGGAAGCTACTGATGGAGTGCTCGCAGTTAGGGATGAGGACTGGAGAGGGACTAAGAGTGAGTGGTGGAGGGAGAGGGACTCAGAGTGAGTGGTAGAGCGGGAAGGAGAGGGACTAAGAGTGAGTGGTGGAGGGAGAGGGACTCGGAGTGAGTGGTAGAGCGGGAGGGAGAGGGACTCAGAGTGAGTAGTGGAGGGGGAGGGGGGCTCGGAGTGAGTGGTGGAGGGGGAGGGAGAGCGCTAGGGAGAGGGACTCAGAGTGAGTGGGGGAGGGAGAGGGACTCAGAGTGAGTGATGGAGGGGGAGGGGACAGTGCTAAGGAGAGGGAGTCAGAGTGAGTGGTGGAGGGGGAGGGAGAGGGACTCAGAGTGAGTGGTGGAGGGGGAGAGGGACTCGAGTGGTGGAGGGGGAGGGAGAGTGCTTGGGAGAGGGACTCAGGGTGAGTGGTGGAGGGAGAGGGACTCAGAGTGAGTAGCGGAGCTGGAGAGGGACTTGAGAGTGAGTGGTGGAGGGGGAGAGAGAGGGACTCAGAGTGAGTGGTGGAGGGAGAGGGAGAGGGACTTAGAGTGAGTGGTGGAGGGGGAGGGAGAGGGACTTAGAGTGAGTGGTGGAGGGGGAGGGGACAGTGCTAGGGAGAGGGACTCAGAGTGAGTGGTGGAGGGGGAGGGAGAGGGACTTAGAGTGAGTGGTGGAGGGGGAGGGGACAGTGCTAGGGAGAGGGACTCAGAGTGAGTGGTGGAAGGGAAGGGAGGGAGAGGGACTCAGAGCGAGTGGGGAGGAGGAGGGAGAGGGACTCAGAGTGAGTGTGTGGGGGGGAGGGGGGCAGTGCTAGGAAAGGGAGTCGGAGTGAGTGGTGGATGGAGAGGGGCTCAGAGTGAGTGGCGGAGGGAGAGGGACTCAAGAGTAAGTGGTGGAGGGACTCAGAGTGAGTGGTGGAGGAGGAAAGTAGAGCGCCAGGGAGAGGGACTTCCGCAGTAAGTGAAGTTGGAGAAGGGGGAGGGTGGAGGGGAGGACCTCTGCTGTGATCGTAAAAAAAGCAGGAAAGATCCAGATCAGCAGACTCAACCAATTCACGTAAATTCCCGCCTTCACGTGGACCAATGCCAAAGTCCTTCGCTTGGACCAATGCCAAAGTCCTTCGCTTGGACCAATGCTAAAGTCCTTCACGTGGACTGATGCCATAGTCCTTCACGTGGGCCCATGCCAAAGTCCTTCACATGGACCGATGCCGTAGTCCTTCACGTGGACCGATGCCAAAGTCCACATGGACCAATGCCAAAGTCCTTCACGTGGACCGTGCCAAAGTTCTTCACATGGACCAATGCCATAGTCCTTCACGTGGACCGATGCCATAGTCCTTCACATGGACCAATGCCAAAGTCCACTTGGACCAATGCCACAGTCCTTCACGTGGACTGATGGCATAATCCTTCACGTGGACCGATGCATAAGTCCACGGTGGACCAATGCCAAAGTCCTTCACGTAGACCAGTGCCAAAGTCCAAGACATCCCCAGGCTGGCAGGTGGCAAAATCTTTTGCTCCTCTGACGCTGACCCATCAACAAACTGAGAGTGAAGAACATTTACAAGAACTGTCTCTCAGCACACACACACACACACACACACACACACACACACACACACACACACACACACACAAAGGTATGTTGTTGCTACTGTCTTCTGAAGCTTCAGTTCCAGCAGTGTTCCAGCGTGTATAAAGTTCTGTTCATGCAAGAGACTAAAGGCGTGCTTCTGTTCATGGATGATGTCACCATGGTACAAAGACTACAGGAGGTTGAGGGTGTGCTTCTTTTCATTGATGACGTCACCAAGGTACAAAAGACTGCAGGAGATTGAGGGCGTGCTTCTGTTGATGGGTGACGCCACCATGGTACAAAGACTGCAGGAAGCGTAGGTGTGGTTCTTTTTATGGATGACGTCACCATGGTACAAAGACTGCAGGAGATTGAGGATCTGCTTCTTTTCATGGATGACGTCACCATGGTACAAAGACTGCAGGAGCTTGAGGGCATGCTTCCGTTTATGGATGATGTCACGAAGGTACAAAGACTCCGAGGGCGTGCTTCTGTTCATGGATGATGTCACCATGGTACAAAGACTTCAGGAGACCCATGAACTGTCATTGGGCAGCATTTCAGAGATAGTTTTTTGTAATGTTTCATTACGTCTTTTCAGAACAAATCATCAACTTTTCTTAAAACCACATTTGCATACTCAGCACCAAAATGATTCATCCAAAAGTCTTCTCGGCCAACTTATTTTCATGGAGGTAAAAAAAATGATCGAATATTTGCCATTCTCAATCCTCCTACACTGTATTATTTAAATACCACAGTTTTCTTAATCCTGCTTTGCTTCCCATTCCACAAAAAATATCATCAATTCATTTTCCAAGCAACAATTTAATCTGGGAGAGGTCAGGCAAATTAATTAACAAATGTACAATTTTTGACAGAACCAACATCTTGTTTACTGTTATTTTCCCAAATGGTGTCAATTGTCGCTTACTCCGAAAACTCAAATTCTTTGTAATACTTGCAGCATCAAGTGAAAAACACCACTCCTAAAATCTTGAAAGTACCAGGGTCCCAAACGCAATTTTTGTCCTGCATGTACAGAATATTAGTATTTTTCCTACTCCCTATCGATCGACAAGCTGACTTTTGTCGAAGTTTACCTTTAAACCAGAAATTTCAGCAAATTTAGTTAAAATGTGCACTGATTCATGAAAAGATTTCTCACTTCCATCCAAGCATAACGAAGTATCGTCTGCAAACGGAGACAATAACATCTCTTTGTTCTTCACACTTATTCCTTTATATTCAAATTTTTACTAAGCATTTTTGAAAGAATCTCAGCACAAATTAAAGAGATATGGTGAGGAGGGGTCCCCCGTCTCACTCCTCTCAAACAAGGAAGAATACTGTCCATTCATCCACACATGTCAAAATACCAAAGTAAAAGATCTTTACCCAGTTTATCATGTCTGGTCCATTTTTTTTTAAAGGCATTTCTATAGGAATGACCAAGAAACACTGTCAAAAGCCTTTTCAAAATCAACAGAAGAAACATGCCTGGAACATTTTCTTTTTCGGCATATATCAAAGTATCATAAGGTAACCTAATGTTTTCACCAATGAATCTGCCTTAAAAAAAAAAAAAAAAAAAACTTCTGACTTTCATGTATTATGGAAGGTAGATCTATGTTTAAACGATTCGCAATACAGGCAGAGGCGATTTTGTCTGCAACATTAGTGAGGGATGTAGGGCGCCAGTTCTCAATAAATCTTTTTGGTTTTCCTACTGAAAGCTGTCCTCTTTGAAATCCCTCATTCACAGAACGTACAAGAGAATGACAAATATCTTTTTTTTTTAATTATTAAACTCAACAGAGATCCCATCAGGACCAGGGCTCTTGAAATTTTTAATTTGTTTTAAAGCAGCTGCTGTTTCTTCACATGTAATCAGCCCTTCAATATGTTTGTTCTCCTCATCGGTTAAATTTGCAGCATCTGGTATTTCACTTAGAAGGTGAATACCATTCACATCTGTGTAACTATGCAACTGTTCGTAATATGATTTCAACTCATCTAAAATTTCCCTCTCGTCTGAAATAACAGTGCCATCATTCTTTTCTAAAACTGGTATTGATTTTGTCGACAAAATTTCTATTTTCTAAGTTACAAAAATACTTGTTTTTTCCCCTTGATTAATCCATCGGACTTTTGATCGAACTGCAATGCCTTGCACTTTAGATTGTCTTAATTCTTGTAATTGTATTTTCAATTTCCTCTAACACTAGTAAGTCGTCTGTTTTTAAATTTTTTTCCCCTTCCCTTTTTCTTTTTTTTTTTTCCCACAAAGATTTTAATGCAACATTACAAGAGTTGACAGGCGCGCAAAAAGAGGACAGTGCGCAGAGACAAATCAAAACTATTTCCATTTCAATTGCTACAGAAAAAAAATCAACTGGGCGATAACAAAAAACAAGTCAATATATATCCACCTATGCATACTTTCACTTATATTCACATAAACATAAACACATTCGCATGTGCGCACGCACACACACACACACACACACACACACACACACGCGCGCGCGCGCGCGCGCGCGCGCGCGCGCGTAGAGAGAGAGAAAGAGAGAGAGAGTGAGAGATGCAAACATATAAAGATATAACGTCTATGCATACATACATGTATACGTGCATTCATACAGGTATACATATAACACAGCCATGTATCAATGATCATCACTATAGGTTTTGAAAAGGAAAAAAAAAGCTGTAATAACTTGTGCATAAAATTAACTTGGGAAGGGTGGGAAGAACAATACATTTTTCTTTTCTCTCTTTATCTTTCCCCTAGGCCCTTAAATATTTTTAGACCTGGGCAATCGTCCAGTCAATCAAAAGAAATGTTACAGAGGCACATTTGAATTGATTTTAGGATCACAACAATCATTATTTGTGTTTGAGAGTAGAATTTTTCCCCCTTTTTTTCCTTTTGTTCCCCTCCCATTCTCATTTAGTAAACTGCTGTTTACTGAAAGAGAATTGGTTTTATATGCGTTCCCAGTGCTATTGAAATATGTTAGATTATAGTTAATTTTAGCGTCATATTCTTCAATCTTATATCTAGCATTTAATTGTCTTTGGAAAACAAATATATCTGGAAGATTATTTTCCATTTTGCATCTATAAATGTACATCTTGGCAAAACATTACAATAAACTCTAAGGCAGAATCTATATTTAGGTATTCATCCACTTCGAAAATTACTAGTTCACATGAAATTCCAACATTATAAGTGTGTTCACATTTTTCATTCAATAGTTTTTTGAGAGATTTCCAAAATACTTGTGCATATCTACAATTCCATAAAAAAAATGTTCAATGGAATCTCTTTCCTCATTATAAAATGAACACTGTAATGTATCGGTTAACCCCATTGCATTCAAAACGATATTAGTCGCAATAATTTGGTGTATAATTCTCATTTCCAACCATTTCAGTTTTACATCCTTGATTTTACTGATTTTATAAAACACATTCTTCCGGGAAATGATTGGATTCAATTTTTTTCTGACCACTTTGAGCAACAGTTAGGTTTATTATCGTCTGATGTAAAGTACTCATAGTATCGTTTTGCTCCTTATTGGTGTTTGTTATAATTTTCAATGCATTAGGCACATCATGAATGTAATTAGTATTGTTATTAATTTGTATTCCGTTTTTTCTTAGGTATTGTTTTACTGACGAAATCCAACCATTGTACGTAATAAAGTCAAGAGACAATATGTAGTTGATATAAATCTCTATATTTGAAAAATTCCCCATTTTCTTTCAGAACATGCCTGATGGAGTATATTCCTTTCTTAATTATATTGTTTTGTTTGATGACAGCATTACCTATTTTGATTTTTTCGTTGTAGAAAACAGGTTCATCTAGCACCTCACCAATTTTTTTGGGGTAATATTGAGGCAAAAGTTTCTATATGCTTTGAAAGTATGGGTCCAAAAAGGGTTAATGTTTGAATAATTTAAATCGTACATTGGTCCGTAACATTCAAAGTTTTTAAGGAAAGGGTACATTTCGACTGCAATATTTATCCATTTATGATTCGTTGTTTTATATTTTCTCAGCCATGAAAGTTTCAGAGAATAAATATACCTTCGAATATCTGGTATGTTCAAACCACCTTTTTGTACACTTTTTACTGCCGTTTTTCTACTAACCCTATCCCCTTTCCCATTCCAAATAAATTGAAAACATAACTTTTGGAGTTTTTGTACAAAATGGTCAAGTGAGTCAGGTAGCAAAATCCAAAGAGTGTTAGTTTAGACAGAATTATAGATTTTAACACACCTACTCTCCCAATTGGAGTGATGATTCTTTGTGACCAAATTTTAGATAACATTTTAACCTCTGCGAATTTTCATCATAGTTAATGGTTTCACAACTATTTAAAATCTTGAGTAAACCAGATTCCCAGTATTTTGAATTTAGAGGGATTCCATATTATTTTCAAATGGGGGCAATATACTTTTTTTTAATCTTTTTTTTTTTCATTTCCTAGCCAAATTGTTTGTGTTTTATTACAGTCATACATAGGCCAGAAATCTTGCTGAATCTGTCAAAGCTAAATATGGATTGGTTAAATGATTCTTCGTCACCCTCATTGAATAACTGTACATCATCTGCAAACTGCGAAATTTTATGTTCAATATTATTTATCTTTATTCCTTTTATAGATTTGTCTTCCCTGATCATGATAGCTAAAATTTCCACGCAAAGGACAAATATGGAGAAATAGGGTCTCCCTGTCTACAACCTCTTTCAGCTTTAAAACCATTGTGCAGTGTGGTCATTTATACTAACAGTTGATCTGATGTCTTTGTAAAAAGTTTCAATCCAACGGCAAACACCATCTCCAAAACCATATCATGCTTTTAAAAACTTTAAACATAAAGCTCCAATCCAATGAGTCAAAGGCCTTTTCAAAATCAATACTAAGTGGTAAGCCAGGACGATTTTTCATCTGTAGATAGTTAATCAAATCATATATTAATCTAATAATATTATCTCCTATATATCTATTAGTTATGAATCCCGTCTGATCCTCATTTATAAGTGTTGATAGGACGTTCTTAATTCTATTGGAAATACACGAAGATCCTATTTGTGTATATTACATTAAGAAGAGATACAGGTCGCCAGTTTTTTTTTAATTCCTTAGGTTTTATCGCCTTTAGGGATACAGGTAATTAGACCTTCTTTTGTGTCGATGAAAGTTCTCCATGTTTAAATGTTTCGGTTAGTGACCTCACTACAAACGGTCCCAGTTGTTTGCAAAAGAATTTAAAGAATTCAACCGTAAATCCATCTGTGCCAGGGCTTTTACCATTTTTCATATTTTTCAGAACTTGGCTAGCTTCCTCTATAGTTATTAGACCATCTAACATCGTTCCTTGTTCTTGTGATAGTTTGGGAATTTCATTAACAAGCTTTCTATTGCACAGTTTTCTACATCTCTTCCCCTATACAAATTCTCATAGAATATTTTCACCTCATTTAAGATTTCTTTATGGTCGTCTATTATCTCATTATCCTTAGTTATAAGTTTTGTCATTTGTTTGCTAATGTAGTTTCTTTTCTCAAGACTACAGAAATACTTAGAATTTTTTCACCATCAGCAATCCATCTGGCTTTTGATCTTAAGAGAACACCTTCCATTCTCGTATTCTTAATTGTTCTCAACTCCTGATTTTTCTCGTATAGTTTTTTCATTACGTCTTCTGTTTTATGGTCCATCTTTTCAAGAGTTTGAATATCTTTCATGAGTCCCATTTTAGTTTCTGCAGTTTTCTTTCTTTCTTTTTTTTTCATTGTGCATACGCGATAGTTTTTCCTCTTATTTTCATTAGTAGAAAATCTAAAAATAGTTTGTCTGAGATTTTAAGTTCAATTTTACCTTTATCTATTTCTCAATTGTTTCACTGTTGCAATTATCTGCGGTGTATTCTTTTGCCACATTTATGATTCTTGATTAATTTCATCCACATATTGCCTATCCTTAAGCAAGGAACAATTGAAATTTCCAAAAAGTATGTTTCTTTCATTTTTACCAAATTTCAGTTGGCAGTGTAATTATAGAGTGATCAGAACGGTATCCCGGGACGATGTCAGCATTCTTCAAAATACCAGTACAAACAATCCGATAACAAGAAAAAGTTCTAGTCTGCGCCTTGCTTTAATAGGTGTTGGGCTTCTCCAGGTAGTGTAAACGCTACTTTCGGGTTGCTCTCTCTCCAGACATCTGTCAATCCAAGTTTTTCTATCATATTTTCANATAATTCTCATTTCCAACCATTTCAGTTTTACATCCTTGATTTTACTGATTTTATAAAACACATTCTTCCGGGAAATGATTGGATTCAATTTTTTCTGACCACTTTGAGCAACAGTTAGGTTTATTTATCGTCTGATGTAAAGTACTCATAGTATCGTTTTGCTCCTTTATTGGTGTTTGTTATAATTTTCAATGCATTAGGCACATCATGAATGTAATTAGTATTGTTATTAATTTGTATTCCGTTTTTTCTTAGGTATTGTTTTACTGACGAAAATCCAACCATTGTACGTAATAAAGTCAAGAGACAAATATGTAGTTGATATAAATTCTCTATATTTGAAAAATTCCCCATTTTCTTTCAGAACATGCCTGATGGAGTATATTCCTTTCTTAATTATATTGTTTTGTTTGATGACAGCATTACCTATTTTGATTTTTTCGTTGTAGAAACAGGTTCATCTAGCACCTCACCAACATTTTTGGGGTAATATTGAGGCAAAAGTTTCTATATGCTTTGAAAGTATGGGTCCAAAAGGGTTAATGTTTGAATAATTTAAATCGTACATTGGTCCGTAACATTCAAAGTTTTTAAGGAAAGGGTACATTTCGACTGCAATATTTATCCATTTATGATTCGTTGTTTTATATTTTCTCAGCCATGAAAGTTTCAGAGAATAAATATATACCTTCGAATATCTGGTATGTTCAAACCACCTTTTTGTACACTTTTTACTGCCGTTTTTCTACTAACCCTATCCCCTTTCCCATTCCAAATAAATTGAAAACATAACTTTTGGAGTTTTTGTACAAAATGGTCAAGTGAGTCAGGTAGCAAAATCCAAAGATGTGTTAGTTTAGACAGAATTATAGATTTTAACACACCTACTCTCCCAATTGGAGTGATGATTCTTTGTGACCAAATTTTAGATAACATTTTAACCTCTGCGAATTTTTCATCATAGTTAATGGTTTCACAACTATTTAAATCTTGAGTAAACCAGATTCCCAGTATTTTGAATTTTAGAGGGATTCCATATTATTTTCAAATGGGGGCAATATACTTTTTTTTTAATCTTTTTTTTTTCATTTCCTAGCCAAATTGTTTTGTGTGTTTTATTACAGTTCATACATAGGCCAGAAATCTTGCTGAATCTGTCAAAGCTAAATATGGATTGGTTAAATGATTCTTCGTCACCCTCATTGAATAACTGTACATCATCTGCAAACTGCGAAATTTTATGTTCAATATTATTTATCTTTATTCCTTTTATAGATTTGTCTTCCCTGATCATGATAGCTAAAATTTCCACGCACAGGACAAATATGGAGAAATAGGGTCTCCCTGTCTACAACCTCTTTCAGCTTTAAACCATTGTGCAGTGTGGTCATTTATACTAACAGTTGATCTGATGTCTTTGTAAAAAGTTTCAATCCAACGGCAAACACCATCTCCAAAACCATAATCATGCTTTTAAAACTTTAAACATAAAGCTCCAATCCAATGAGTCAAAGGCCTTTTCAAAATCAATACTAAGTGGTAAGCCAGGACGATTTTTCATCTGTAGATAGTTAATCAAATCATATATTAATCTAATATTATCTCCTATATATCTATTAGTTATGAATCCCGTCTGATCCTCATTTATAAGTGTTTGGTAGGACGTTCTTAATTCTATTGGAAATACACGAAGATCCTATTTTGTATATTACATTAAGAAGAGATACAGGTCGCCAGTTTTTTTTTTTAATTCCTTAGGTTTATCGCCTTTAGGGATACAGGTAATTAGACCTTCTTTTGTGTCGATGAAAGTTCTCCATGTTTAAATGTTTCGGTTAGTGACCTCACTACAAACGGTCCCAGTTGTTGCAAAAAAGATTTAAAGAATTCAACCGTAAATCCATCTGTGCCAGGGCTTTTACCATTTTTCATATTTTTCAGAACTTGGCTAGCTTCCTCTATGGTTATTAGACCATCTAACATCGTTCCTTGTTCTTGTGATAGTTTGGGAATTTCATTAACCAAGCTTTCTATTGCACAGTTTTTTCTACATCTCTTCCCCTATACAAATTCTCATAGAATATTTTCACCTCATTTAAGATTTCTTTATGGTCGTCTATTATCTCATTATCCTTAGTTATAAGTTTTGTCATTTGTTTGCTAATGTAGTTTCTTTTCTCAAGACTACAGAAATACTTAGAATTTTTTCACCATCAGCAATCCATCTGGCTTTTGATCTTAAGAGAACACCTTCCATTCTCGTATTCTTAATTGTTCTCAACTCCTGATTTTTCTCGTATAGTTTTTTCATTACGTCTTCTGTTTTATGGTCCATCTTTTCAAGAGTTTGAATATCTTTCATGAGTCCCATTTTAGTTTTAGTTTCTGCAGTTTTCTTTCTTTTTTTTTTTCATTGTGGCATACGCGATAGTTTTTTCCTCTTATTTTCATTAGTAGAAAATCTAAAAATAGTTTGTCTGAGATTTTAAGTTCAATTTTACCTTTATCTATTTCTCAATTGTTTCACTGTTGCAATTATCTGCGGTGTATTCTTTTGCCACATTTATGATTTCTTGATTAATTTCATCCACATATTGCCTATCCTTAAGCAAGGAACAATTGAATTTCCAAAAAGTATGTTTCTTTTCATTTTTACCAAATTTCAGTTGCAGTGTAATTATAGAGTGATCAGAACGGTATCCCGGGACGATGTCAGCATCTTCAAAATACCAGTACAAATAATCCGATAACAAGAAAAAGTCTAGTCTGCTTTGCTTTAATAGTGTTGGCTTTCTCCAAGTGTAACGCCTACTTTCTGGGTTGCTCTCTCTCCAGACATCTGTCAATCCAAGTTTTTCTATCATATTTTCAATGGCTCTTTTGGCTCTCGGATTATTATCATGTATATAATTGCAACAATCAATGGTTGGGTTTGATACAATATTCCAGTCACCAACTGCAATTACATTGTTATTTTTACAACCTTCTATGGTTTCCCTAAGTGAATGATAAAATGACGGGTTATCCTTGTTTGGGTCATAGACATTTACCAAAAGGAAATCCTTCTCAAAAGCAGTAAATGATACCAGTATAAAGTTTCCGTTTATATCACGATGAACTTTAGTTATTTTAAATTCAAAGTTGTTTGAAAAGAGAACAGCCACTCCTCTAGAGTTTGATTTATAAGACGCAAACACATTTATAGCCCCATTCAGAGTTTACATATTTTTTTCTAGTTTTTCACTAAAATGAGTATCTTGCAGACAATATATTGAAAACTTTTTCTGTTTCAAATAATGGAAGACATCCCTCCTTTTTTTTCATATCCCCCAATTCCTGACAGTTTAGAGACGCAATAGTTAAAGTCTCCATTGTGTAGTCTTCATCATTCCTTATTCATAATATGTGCATAACAGTAAAAAAAAAAAACAAAAAACATCTATATCTGTGAAACCAGGTCATAAGCATTGCATGAATTAATGTAGAGAGCAACATAAAACAATTAAAGATTGCCTCGTAACAATGCACTTTTGACATAACGTACAATATCCAGAAAAGTAGCAATCTTTTATGCATCCATAAAACTCACTCTCGTACAGAAGAAGGCAAAAACATAAACAAAAATTTAACAATAACAATCAAGAAGAAAAAGGAAAAAAGACTAAATTCCCTCTGACGGTCAGTGGCGAGCGAGGGAAACAGTGAGCATCATTTTTCAAGGACAACTCCGTAAGGAAGGAAGGAAGGAACTGTGCATCAACGATAGCAATTTCACATTCTTAGTTCGATATCAATGCATGTGCCTGCGTGTACGCGCGTTTACTGCGCGCGTGCGGGCGCGCTTGCTTGGTTGCCTGCATGCTCCGCGCGCGCGTACACGCAGGCACGCGCGCGCGCGCCCAAGCACACATGCGTAACCGTCAGTGAACGAGCGCATGCATGCCTCAGATCAACTTTACATAGAAAGGGTCGGACTGCTCAACTGAAGGTGTTCTTTAAGTAGTGTTCACGAGGATCGAGGCATGTAATAAGTGGGAGCCGGAATAGCTCAGTTGGTAGAGCGCCTGACTCGTAATCTTGGCGATCCTGGGGTTGCGGGTTCGAACCTCCGCCGGGGCGTTTCGGTACAGGGGGATTTTTTCCCTCGGCGTTAACATTGGTTCTGACTCCATTTCCCATACAGTCCTTCGAATGAGACTATAAACTGAGGTTCCGTGTGTGAACGCACGCATAACATCTTGCACACACGTAAAATCCCATCACCAACATTCGGAACAGTAGGTAGGCCGTTGGTATGGATGACACGTTACACATAGCATGCACCCTTAGTGAGAAACGGAAAGAATGAAGGAAGTAAGGAAAATGAGTGATCGATATTGAACAATACTGAATGGATGACACGGGAAACGACTGAATGAAGCGCCAGCTGGCAGCTCTTCAGTCGGCACTACCCAGGTAGGCAGCCCGTTGTGTAAATGAGTCTTGATTGTAAAGCATGTAAAGAGAATAGGTGCTATATAAGTATTCATTATTATTAATATTATTATTATTAAGTGTCTTACTCGAGTTCAGCTCATCTCCGCCATCCGAATACTGTGTCCAAAAAAAAAAAAAAAAAAAAACAACCATGTTTTCCTTCTCTCTCTCTCTCTCTCTCTCTCTCTCTCTCTCTCTCTCTCTCTCTCTCTCTGCGCCCGCCGCCCCCGACCCCCAACGCCCGACCCCCCGACCCAAGCCCCCCATCCCCAACCCCCAACCCCCATCCCCACTCCCCCACCCCCCCCCCACTCCCCAACCATCCAGGTCATGTCAAGTCATGATGCTTACAGCCCAGCCGCCCGCGAAGAGCGATATCAGGCTGTCACCACTCACTCATCAAATCATACAATCGAGTCAGACCATCAAAAACAAGAAAGAAAAAAGAAAAAAAAAAAAGAAAAAAAAAAATGCATTCTTTGATACAAAGGCTGAACCATTGATATCCTACAGCCAGTAACAACAGATAGTGTTGGCAGCGCCAGGCTTTCCCCTAAAATCATCGCTCTCAGATTGTTACCCCCCCCCCCCCCCCCCCCCCCCCCCCCACCCCACCTTTTTTTTTTTTTTATAAATCGTAAAAAAATCAACGAAAATTCCTGTAAAGAAAACCGAGAGCAAGTGGGCTGGAGGGGCATGAACCGGGGGATCGGCGGCCAACAGTGTCGATCCATCCCCACCCCGCACAAAAAAAAAAAAAAAAAAAAATCACACTGATCACAACAAAAACGACCGGAAGATATCATCCCAATGTTGAAGAAACATTAATACATTAAAAACAGCAGCAACAACAACAACAACACAACAACAATAATAATAATAATAATAATAATTATAAAAAATGGAGGAAACCTTAATACGTACAAAGTTGGAAGATGGTACATTTAGCTTGTGAATTATGAATTTATGGTAGGGCTCTTTGTAACCATGTGTGTGTGTGTGTGTGTGTGTAGGGGGGGTGGGTGCGTGCGTGTGTGTGTGTGTGTGTGTGTGTGCGCGCGTGTGTATATGTGTGTGTGTGTGTGTGTGTGTGTGTGTGTGTGTGTGTGTGTGTGTGTGTGTGTGTGTGTGTGTGTGTGTGTACGTGTGTTTGAGCGCGTGTGCGCAAATGTGTGTTGTGCGTGTGTGTGTGCGAGTGTGTGCATGCACGTGCGATGCGTGTGTGCATTCATATGCTCATGGTCACATTTTATGCATATAGTTTACACTTTACGGAAACTTGAATTACATCAAATACAGTACGCAGAATGAATGTATCAATCAGATAAAGTTGCAAGATGCCAATTGGAGATCACCGATGAATCGAAGGAGAGAAAGACTGGGGGTGAGCGGGGGGACGGCAGGGAGAGGGAGAAAAGGAGGGAGAGCGCCGTATAAGTCACCCCAAGGGAAGCTAATATTGAACACAAGCATGAATCCATCCAATTCATGAAATCCATCCTGGGTACTTTTTCCCTCCATCTCCCCCCCTCGCTCCCCCTCCCCCCACCGTCCCCCCATTCACCATGCAGCAAGCAAAGAAACACAACTGCACGAGATGGAATGGGAGGGGGGGGGGGGGGGGGGGGGGGGGGGGGGGGGCGAGGGGAGAGGGGGAGGGGGGAGAGGGGAGGAGCCGGGGGGGGGGGGGGGGGGGGGGGGGGCGGTGAGGGGGAGGGCGGGGGCGGGGCGGAGAGGGGGGAACCACGTTCGCAATGCGAAGTCATTGTGTTTTGTTTAAAAGTCTGAACACTGGCACGGAGGAAACATTACATAATCGCCTCAAAAATGCAAACTGTGTTCTTGTTGTATCAGCAGCATTCCGTCACCATCAGCACGAAGAAAATGTACTTACAGAAACAAACCTTAAAGTAATAATGACACCTAAGGGCAGTATACACATAGTTCACTACACTGTCATTAAAAACACTCTTTCAGAAATACAAATCATCAAAATTTCTTCGCATGTGTGAACTTGCGAGCGCAACCTTGTATGTTGTGTGTGTGTGTTTGTTTGTGTGTGCGCGCTTTTTGTGTGTGAGTGGTATGTGAGTGAGTGAGTGAGTGTGTGTGTGTGTGTGTGTGTGTGTGTGTGTGTGTGTGTGTGTGTGTGTGTGTGCATGCGTTTTGTTTGTGTGCGTGCGTGTATATGTGTGTGTGTGTGTGTGTGTGTGTGTGTGTATGTATGCATGTGAGTGTGTGCGAGCGCGCGTGTGTGTGTGCTTGTGAGTGTGTGTGCTTGTGTGTGTGTGCCTTTGGATGCGTGTAAGCGCTCATGTGTGTGTGCGCGGTGTGCGAGCGTGCCTATGTATGTAAGTGCTCAGTTTGTATGCTCGCATGCCTTTGAGCATACTTATAGAGAGGAATGGTGGCGCAGAGAGAGAGAGAGAGAGAGAGAGAGAGAGAGAGAGAGAGAGAGAGAGAGAGGGGGGGGGCAGTATGAATCATCCAAAGTGAAATCAAAATTGAACACATAAGCATCAATTCATGAAATTCGAGAAGTCCGTCGTTAGTATTTCAGGGTAGGAAAAGCACCACGAGTATCGGGGGAAAATGTTTCAGTCATCAGATACTAATTATAACCATAAGCAATATTATTGGGTTTTTACCAACTGATCCAAACACTGACACATAGGAAACATTACAGAATCGTCTCAAACCTCCAAAATGTGTTCCTGCAACAGCACTCCTCTGTCACCACCAACACGAAGAAAATTTAATCTCAGGAACAAAAACGAAGTTGGCACCGAAGGTCAATAAACATAGCATGGCGGTTTAAAAATACAAAAGACCAGTTCTGAATTTCTTCACCCATGTAAGGCCTACATGAAAGCATGAGACGTGTATGTTGCATGTGCGTGTGCATACATGTGTGTGGTGTGTGTGTGTGTGTGTGTGTGTGTGTGTGTGTGTGTGTGTGTGTGTGTGTGTGTGTGTGTGTGTGTGTGTGTGTGTGTGTGTGTGTGTGTGTGTGTGTGTGTGTGTGTGTGTGTGTGTGTTACTGTGTCTGCGTGCTTGATTTTGTCAATGTACATGTACATGTTTGTATGTTTTGTGTGTGATTGCGTGTATCTGGGTGTGTGTGAATGTATGCATTTGTATATATATAGGGGCATCTACAGGTGTGTCTGAGCTTTTGTTTTAGACTTTGAGTCACTAAATGTGGCTCTCATATTCTCAGCAATGATACTATTTAAAGTGAAATAGTAAATAAATTAAAGAGACAAGACACCAATTGAGAGAGAGACGCAGAGGGAGGGAACGCGGGTGTGAGAAGGGGGGGGGGGGGGGGGGGGGGGGGGGGGGGGGGGGGGGGGGGGGGGGGGGCGAGAAAATACATAATGAATGTATTCATCATATACAAGGTATTCATCATATGCAAATGTATCATCGTATATACAAATTTGAACATTGACAAGAAGGAAAACACACATTCGTTGCTTTTAGGGGGGGGGGGGGGGGAGAGAGAAAAAAAACGCACGCGGAGAGAGAGAGAGAGAGAGAGAGAGAGAGAGAGAGAGAGAGAGAGAGACAGACAGACAGACAGAAAGAAAGAAAGAAAGAAAGAAAAAGAGAGAAAGGGCAGAGAGAGAGAGAGAGAGAGAGAGAGAGAGAGAGAGAGAGAGAGAGAGAGAGAGAGAGAGAGAGAAAGACACAGAGGGGGTGAAGAAGGACAGAGAGAGAGAGAGAGAGAGAGAGAGAGAGAGAGAGAGAGAGAGAGAGAGAGAGAGAGAGAGATGCGTACAAACTTTCTTGGAGGGGTTGATGGAAGCCGGTATTCACACAATTATTCACCCACTATTACACAATGCAATTACACAGCCACAAAGATTCGTCGGAGTATTAGTCTGAATCACATTTTTTTAAATGTCAGCACAATCAGAATTGGATTTTTTTTTTTTTCAAATAAAGAAAACAAAACAGGAACAAGCATAGATGCGATGAAGTATCACATCTCAGACACTGTTGCTATTTCATTGCGTTTGTTAACACGTCCTCAGTGTTCATGTGTATGTCCAACTTTACAGTTTTTCCATTTTTTTTTATTTCACCAATATTTTGCCGTTCGAGGACCACGCAGCGAGAGTTGCAGAATGCTGACTGGCTTTACGCTGCAGCTGATAGTTCAGCTGCGTTAAGTCCTCCCCCACCGACACACCTGTCTGCTTGAGTTTCCGTCGCTCCGCCAGAACCAGGCTCCGCTTTCTCCGCCAGTGGAAACGAACAATAATCGGTCGTGGTCTGGTGCCGCCCGGCTCGCGGTACGATGCGCGATTTCGATGTCTTCCTTAGACACCGGTACCTTGATCTTCTTGTTGAAGACGTCTATGCAGTGGCCCACGCAGTCCTCCACCGTCTCTCCGCCGCCCCGGACCTCCGGAATCTTGTAAACCCTCAGGTTGAACTGGCGACCGAGTTGCTCTTGGTCGTTGAGGTCTCTTTTGATGTTCATATTTTTTTTTTTTCAGACAGCTCGAGTCTCCCCCTCAATTCTTTATTTTCATGAGTCAGTGTCTTCATTTTTTGTCTCCAAGACATCTCTTTCGGTTCTAAGTTGAAATACCGCACTTTCTAGCTGTTCAATACGGACATCAAACCTAGCTGTTATTTGATTCATATCACGCGCCTCAGTTCTCTGATGTTGTCTTTCGTTGCTAAAGTCAGGAGTTGCCTTTCATTGCTAAAGTCAGGAGTTGTTCTTTAATCTCTTCCATTTCGTCCCTTATATTAACACTTTCTGTCCTTTGCTTCTTTTTGTCCTGGGACTGTCGATTCACGTTGGAGTCAGGGCTGGAACACGTATCACTGGTCGATGATGTTGATGACTGTTCGTTTTGTTCTGCCTGGAAAATACTTAGTGAGTGTGCTCGTCATGTCATTATCTGCAGGCAAGTGTCCTCAGCATATCCACAACACGACACAGAGTCATACTTTTGATGATTTAAAAAAAAAATGAACCAAGTTGCTAAACTATGCAGCACGTAAGTTCCGACAGGAAAATTCACCACATAAGCACTGCATTCCGCTGGCCATCTGAGAAACATTCGCTCACATGTACCGCGACATCACACACTAGGATGGCTAAGTCCACGATGTCGTTTGACCGCTCACAATAAAGTCAATGTCCATATATTGAGAGACCGAAAAGGTGGTGTACTTACAAGAATGGTGTAATCATAATATCTTCCTTGTGAAACAATTGATAAAATACGGATGGTACCTTCATGACGACAATCGATTTTTTTTTTTTATTATTAGTTTTCCCAATGTTAGACCAAACGTTTTAATATATGAAGGCGTTTTGCACTGCGAGCATATGTCAAAAGTTAAACATAGTTTTGGCTAATCGGTATAAAACCTTAGAGAATAAAACTTGGTCACGTATTAAGAAAGGTAGTAAATTCATACGGAATTATGCTGACTGAAAATGGAAATCACACCATCTGCTGTTTTCAGTTGAAATAATTGGTTTGAGGATCTAAAATGGAAAGACATTTTCTCTCATGTGTTATAGAATAGCTAGCAATTGAGATGGATTCAAGATACACGCACTGGCTATCAGATTATAATTGATTTTTCCTAACTACCAGAAAAGAGACCTGCGCAGACGTTTTAGTTAAA
>JADBJO010014401.1:35000-40000 GCA_016801955.1 Conus betulinus | reverse complement strand
GTAAGCCGTAATCCATAATCTATCACACTGGGTACAAGTGCATGTTACAGTAGCTAGAGATGGCGCTGTTCAATGCCTTTAGCTGCCATTGCTTTCGTGGCAGATAGGCCTTTTTTGCATTTAAGAACAATATTCTCAACATGCTTTCTAAAGGTTAGCATGACATAGCCTTTATCGAAACTCTCCTGGTAGAGAGACTGAAGAGTTGGGCTCTCTACTCTCCTGAGAGCTGTTTGATATCTGCATACCGTACTTTGTCTGGACCTGGAGCACAATTCTTAGTGCATCTAGCTGTTGCATTGTCGCCTTCAGATGCTGTAATTTCATCATCAATGCCAGTCTGAGCTAGGTGTTGGTTTAACTTGGTCAAACATTTTTCTTCTTTTTCTCCAAATTTCTTTGATCACTCTGTTCTACGAAACGTTTAAGTAGAGCCGACCCTTTCTCCAAAAATTTGTCTAGAGTTTTGTGATCTCATCAGCGTCCAAGATATCTGGAGTTGCGTTTGTTTTGTGTTTCCCTTTCCATGCGACTGTAAAAAAGTGCCAGAACTGAGTCAGTGTTGTGTCATAATTAAGTGTGACAGACAAAATTGTTGCCTGCTTGGTTTCTTCTGCTTCTTCGGCTACTCTTTCGAATTGTTCAGTTTTCTGATTCATGTCTGTTTTAATAGCTAGACCAGGGCAAGGTTTTCTTCTTTCTCTCTGCCAAATTCTTACAGCCTTGCCTTTCTATTTCCGGGCTATTTCCGTGTCTATATTCCACCAAGGGGGTTGAACGATTTGTTTGGTTGTAGCATTGTTTCTTTTTTCTTTCGCATCTTCTACTCCTTCACGTTCCTATGATATCCCCTTTGTTGTTGTTGTGTTGAAAAGGGTCCTTTTGTTTCGTATGTGTAAACTTTTGATAGTTTCTGTAAAACTGAACACAACAGGGAAATGGTCACTTCCATGATGAAGTGCTTCCGCACTCATGCCTGCTGTGAATTTTGGTCCAATGAGTGCAAAGTCAATGACACTGTCAGTGTCACCCTGCCTCCCTGTATGTGTTGGGGATGATGATGTCAGTGCACTAAGAAGTACTTCATCCAACATCGCTTCGCAATTCCTTGAAAATTGGTGGTACCATGTTGATCCCACAATTTTGAGCGTGCATTAAGGTCTCCACATAGTACAACAGAGTCTCCAAATTCATGTTCTATTTCCTCCAGAAAGGTCCAATCCGTTTTTGATGTGTGGGTACCTGGATGTATGTATGCACTGATGAGTACAAGGCTTTTCTGATATTACCATCCGGTCTTCCTAGTATCCTCTTTCTGGCACTGCAGCAGTTTCCAAGTACAAAGAGAGAGAGAGAGAGAGAGAGAGAGAGACTCTGAGAGAGAGGGAGAGAAGAGAGAGGGGACGCCGAGAGAGAGAGAAGAAGAAGAAGAAGAAGGAAGAAGAAGAGAAAGAACGAAGAAAGAAGAACGCAAGAAGGAGAAAGGGAGGAGGAGGAGGGGAAAGCAGAAGAAGAAAGAAGGAGAAAGGAGGCAGAAAAAGAAAGAAGCAGACAAAAAAGAAAAAAAGAAGAAGGAGGAGGGACCCGGGCCGCCGTGGCGGAAGTTTTTTTTTTTTTTTGCTAGCGTCGCGAAAACTCCCGGCTGGGAGGTCGTGGGTTCGAATCCCATCAGAGGCAGGTGGTGGTTTTTTGCCCCGACCGGCCGGCTCATGACCCAGAGTGAGTTTTGCTGCGGCTCAGTTAGAGTTGGGAAAAGACTGGGGACCACACAGTCGAGTTTCATCCATCACTAAATGGATTGGCTGCCTGAGAGTGTTTGCTCAAAATTTCCTGACCAACACTGCAGGTTTGCTGTGCGTATCTCTCGGGCCTGGTTTGAGCGCGGGATATATATATATGAAAAGGAGCGTAGAGTACAGCCCCTGTCATGTAGTCTCAGACGAAATGGAAATCCGTACGCATCATTTAGCTAGCACATTAATCATCCTCATTCTCATCGATCAGCATTTTTGTTTAAAACAAAAAAAAAAGTCTCAAATTCTGTGGACCTTATCAAAAAAAAAACTCATTGGTGACCTCAAATTTCGATTTGTCCTCTCAACAGTCTGTGGCATTGGTTTGGTTCAGTCGGGGTTCACTGGTCCCAAACGAATCAATGAGGGCATAAATTGGCAAGACGGCGTTGGCTGGCGCCATCCGGGGGGACAAATAAGGAAAAAAAATGAAAAAACAGGGGGAGAACACAGTAAAGGAGAGGGAGCAAAAAGCTGAGAGGGAGGAGCAAAGGAAAAAAGATTCTTTATGAGCATCCTAACAAAAAAAAGGCGCCGCGAAAAACCTAAGCAAAAAAAAAAGTCGTCCAAAAGGGGGCTGTCGGGGGCTCAGAAAGTGGGGTCGGTGTTCACTTAAACAAAAAGTGGGTCTCGGGGGCTTTAGGAGGCGCTTCAACTCAAAAGTCTAATTTATGTTCTTAAAAAATTAGTAGGAGGTAGGCTTTTATTCTTTAGTTAGTAGCTTAAAAGTACCCTTAGAAAAGTAGTGGGGGCTTAGCTTCGTTAGCTCGTTAGGCACTTCGAGTAAACAAAACGGTTTTTTTTCCTGGTTTATGTAATCAAAAACAGGCGCCAATGAAAAAACAAGAATGACTCGGCAGTAGTGCCAGTGTCTCCTCCGGTGGGTTGCAGCTCAGTGACGAACTTCTTCGATAGACCATTCCACGTGTAGCCTATGGATGCCGGTTGCCGGGTCAGGGGCGAATCTGGGGCGCTGTCGTTGGAGGGGCCGACGAGCGCTATCCGGATGGGACGCGGCCTGGGTTCACGGGGCTGGGCGGACTCGGAAAATGAAGCAGGCGTGGGTAGCACTGCCTATGAGGTGGCGCAGGAGGTTTGGAGATCAGGAAATAGGCGACCAAAAAAAGAAAAAAAAAAAAAAAAAAAAAACGAGAAAAAAAAGAAAAAAAAAAAAAAAAAAAGAAAAACAAAAAAAAGGAAAAAAAAAAAAAAAAAGAAAAAAAAAAAAAAAAAAAAAAAAAAAAAAAAAAAAAAAAAACAAAAAAAGGAGGGGAGGGGAAGCAGAAGGAGAAGAAAGAAGGAGGAGGAGGGAAGAAGAAGAGAGGCGGGGAGGGAGCGAAGAAGAAAAAGGAGGAAGGTGGAGGAAGAGAGAGAAGAAAAGAAGGTGGAGGCAGTAGAGGAGGGAAAGAGGAAGAAGAAGAAGGAGGTTGGGAAGCAGAAAAAGAAGAAGGCGGAGGAGGGGAGGAGCAGAAAGAGAAGAAGAAGAAGGAGGGGAAGCAGAAGAAGAAGAAGCTAAAGCTGCAGGAGGCGGGAAGCAGAAGAGAAAGATAGAAGCGAGAAGGAGGAGGAGAGGAGGAGGAGAAGAAAGAAACAGAAGAAGAAGAAGGAGGAGGAGGGGAGGAAACAGAAAGTAGAAGAAGAAGGGAGGGGAAGGAAACAGAAGAAGAGAAGAAGGAGGAGGGGAAAGCAGAAGAAAGAAGGAGGAAGGGGAAGGGGGAGGGAGCAAAGAAGTTATAGAGGCGGAGGAGGGGAGGGGGGAAGCAGAAGAAGAAAGAAGAAGAAGAAGAAAGAAGAAGAAGGGGGAAGCAGAAGAGAAGAAGGAAAAAACAGAAGAAGCAGGAGAAGGGAAGGAGAGAGATGAAGAGGGAGAGGAAACAGAAGAAGAAGACGAAGAAGGGAAGGGCCAGAAGAATTGAGGAGGGAGAGCGGGAGAGACAGGATGGGAGAGGATAGGGGTTCAGAGATATCTTTTCCTCGTATTGAACCCTCCATTCTTCTCGTTCTTGATTCAGTTTCAGTGACAGGTTAAAGGCGGCGGACGAAGACAGATGGGCACCGCCTTCTATTACGCCGTGCCGCTTGATACGGTGAAACAACAGCTAATTCGCTGCCCTTACGGCTATCAGGTAATGGAATCTCTACCTTTCGACTATGTTTCAAATAAATTTCAGTCGTATGTTTCGTCCGACGCGCCCGTATCAGTTCGCTCCTCTCTCGTTTTCCTTTTCCTTTTTTTTTTTATACTTTTTTCTGATTTTTTTTTTTCAATCTTGAGAAGAAAAAAATTACACTCAAAAGCAAATCAGTGCTGTATTGCATGGTACACAAAACTTTGTTTCAAACTTTAAGGCGCGCTGTCATCAAGTTTTTTTTTTTTTTTTTTTTTTTTTTTTGTTTTGTTTTGTTTTTAATTTCCCAGCACACAACATTTTCATGATGTCAGCGTGAATGATGAAATACTCGTCTATCTTCTGCGTTGCAAATGAAAATATCTGGGCTATCTTCTGTGTTACTGGTGAAATATCCGAGCTATCATCTGCGTTACTGGTGAAATATCCGAGCTATCATCTGCGTTACTAGTGAAATATCCGCCATTTTCCTGCGTTACTGGTGAAATATCCGAGCTATTTTCTGCGTTCCTGGTGAAATATCCGGCCATTTTCTGCGTTCCTGGTAAAATATCCGAGCTATCATCTGCGTTCCTGGTGAAATATCCGAGCTATCTTCTGCGTTACTGGTGAAATATCTGGCTATTCTTCTGCGTTACTGGTGAAATACCCGGCTATCTTCTGCGTTAGTGGTGAAATACCCGGCTATCTTCTGCGTTAGTGGTGAAATATCCGAGCTTTCTTCTCTTCTTCGTTACTGGTGAAATATCCGGCTATCTTCTGCGTTACTGGTGAAATATCCGAGCTATCATCTGCGCGTACTGGTGAAATATGCGGGTTATCTTTGCGTTACATGTGAAACATCCGGGCTATCTTCTACGTTACCGGTAAAATACCGGGGCTATCTTCTGCGTTACTAGTGAAACATTTGGCTATCTTCTGTGTTACTAGTGAAATATCCGGCTATCTACTGCGTACCTGGTGACCTCTCTCTCTCTCTCTCTCTCTCTCTCTCTCTCTCTCTCTCTCTCTCTCTCTCTCCCCTCCCCCCCCCCCCCTGCGTGACACGCACGCCTCACAAAACGCCGTGAGACACATT
>JADBJO010014401.1:25000-27500 GCA_016801955.1 Conus betulinus | reverse complement strand
TTCTATTTATTGTTATTATTATCATCGTTATACATTTCTTATAATTATCTTTATTATTATTGTTGTTTATATTATCATAACTATTATTATCATTAATATTGTTATTATTATCAGTAGTAGTAGTAGTAGTAGCAGTAGTAGTAGTAGTATAACTATTATTGTTGTTGTTGTAATGAGTATGATGAAGATGATGATGACTGTTCTTTTATTTCAGTTTCACAGTCGTAACCTTTTCATTAACACCCTTTGAATTCTACGCATTCTAGAAATGGTGGTGGGTTGGTTTTTCGTTGTAAATTCTTTATCTTACTTTTTTTTCCCCCTTCAATTCGTGTATTTTATATTCATCCTCTTCCTTTTCATCTATTGTTTCATTTTCCCCTCATCTATTTGTCCCTTTTTCTCTTTTACTTTCTTTCTTTCTTCTTTCTTTTCTGGTTGATTGTTTTGGTTTTTTTTTCGCCTCCCAGCTAACGATGTACGGCACAACAATGTGTGCAACCGACATCAGAGCCAAAGTACGGATGGACTTTGCCTGAGGAAGACGGGCGAGATGTTTGTGAAATATACTAGGTGTCAGCAATGACTGAAAAAGCGGATTACCCGTCACATAAAGAGAATATTGACGTGGGGACTAGTGGTGTGAAAGTGGGCCTTTGTGTTCTCCACGACTGGGGGGAGGGGAGGGGGCAGAAAAAAGGGGGGGGGGGGATCTGTGAAGTTGATGATGTTGGGGATGAGGAGAATGATGGGGCCAGGCAGAGCACTGGGGGAAAAAGAAAAAACAGAAAAAAAAAAATCGGAAAGACCTGATGTTGCAGAGTCCCTCAGATTGGAGGCCAATGTCATTCTCACCTTGGTCAGATCGTCAGAGCCCGTCAGATTGGAGGCCAATGTCATTCTCACCTTGGTCAGATCGTCAGAGCCCGTCAGATTGGAGGCCAATGTCATTCTCACCTTGGTCAGATCGTCAGAGCCCGTCAGATTGGAGGCCAATGTCATTCTCACCTTGGTCAGATCGTCAGAGCCCGTCAGATTGGAGGCCAATGTCATTCTCACCTTGATCAGATCGTCAGAGCCCGTCAGATTGGAGGCCAATGTCATTTCTCACCTTGGTCAGATCGTCAGAGCCCGTCAGATTGGAGGCCAATGTCATTCTCACCTTGGTCAGATCGTCAGAGTCCGTCAGATTGGAGGCCAATGTCATTCTCACCTTGGTCAGATCGTCAGAGTCCGTCAGATTGGAGGCCAATGTCATTCTCACCTTGGTCAGATCGTCAGAGTCCGTCAGATTGGAGGCCAATGTCATTCTCACCTTGGTCAGATCGTCAGAGTCCGTCAGATTGGAGGCCAATGTCATTCTCACCTTGGTCAGATCATCTTTGATGAGTTCGGAACGTTAAATCTGAACGGAAGCTGAAATCTTTTAAATGAAAAAGTAACCCCATCTGGCTGTCTGGCTGTTTGTCTGTCTCTCTGCCTATCTATCGATCTGTCTCTCTGCCTATCTATCTATTTATAGATATATACACTATCTATCTATCTGTCTATCTATCCACACACACACACACACACACACACACACACACACACACACACACACACACACACACCACTCATTAAATAAATTACCGTAAATACTTGAACAACATAACGCGGTCTATAACATGTTAGCTGTGTGTGTGTGTGTGTGTGTGTGTGTGTGTGTGTGTGTGTGTGTGTGTGTGTGTGTGTGTGTGTGTGTGTGTGATAGAGAGAGGAGAGAGAGCGAGCGAGAGAGGGAGACTTTGACACTTTGATATTTTATTGTCATTACCAGAGAGGTCTTTTGACAAGGGGGGAAGGGGTAACAGAGCAATAACATTTCGCTTTTCTTTCCTGCAAACAAATAGCACACATTCATTCCTAGTGTGCATCAAATCAAAGGTTAACAAAAACAAAAATAAATTCATAACATTTCCTTATGTCCCCACGCACATCAGTAATGCAGTAAGGTTTAAAAAAAATCGTAAGACTGTCTCGATCATCCACTCAATCAAATGATGAGATTGTGTCTTATTAATCTCTTTCACATGCGATGAATTATAATATCCATTCAGATATCTCTTTAATGCATTATCTTAAATTTCACTTTCCTCCATCTGTCTAATTTTCAATGCTTCCCCGATAAATTTCGCAACTGATTTAATAACAAGTTCATCATCTGACGATAACACGACAGCGACATTTTGTCTTTTCGCTATACCTAACTGGAAAAATGAACAATTTTTCCGCACTTCATTATAAGCAGTACAGTGGAACAGAAAGTGTTCGTCGTCAATAATGTGTCTACATGCAGGACAAGAAGATTCTGTGGATGTTCCACATTCAAACGATGTTTTGTTCGCATTAAAACCTAAAGTTCTGAACCTAAATCTACGTGATTTATTCTGTTCCATTTAACTGTTATGACATCGAGAAACGTTTCAGAATGAAACACATTTCTGAATGAGAAAAAGCA
>JADBJO010014401.1:12500-17500 GCA_016801955.1 Conus betulinus | reverse complement strand
AAATACATCTCTCACATTCAGGCAGAACCATTATAAATACATCTCTCACACTCAGGCAGAACCATTATAAATACATCTCTCACATTCAGGCAGAACCATTATAAATACATCTCTCACACTCAGGCAGAACCATTATAAATACATCTCTCACACTCAGGCAGAACCATTATAAATACATCTCTCACACTCAGGCAAAACTATTATAAATACATCTCTCACACTCAGGCAAAACTATTATAAATACATCTCTCACACTCAGGAAGAACTATTATAAATACATCTCTCACACTCAGGCAGACCGATTATAAATGCATCTAGCACACTCAGGCAGAACCATTATAAATACATCTCCCACACTCACGAAAAATCATTATAGATACATCTCTCACACTCCGGCAGATCCATTATAAATACATCTATGACACAGGCAGAATTATCATAAATACGTCTCTCAAACTCCGGCATACCGATCATAAATACATCTATCACACTCAGGCAGAACTATTATAGATACATCTGTCGCAGTCAGGAAGAACTATCATAAATACATCTATGACCCTCAGGCAGACCGATTATAAACGCATTTATGACACTCAGGCAGACCGATTATAAATACATCTCTCACGCCCAGGCAGAACCATTATAAATACATCTCTCACATTCAGGCAGAACCATTATAAATACATCTCTCACGCCCAGGCAGAACCATTATAAATACATCTCTCACATTCAGGCAGAACCATTATGAATACATCTCTCACATTCAGGCAGAACCATTATGAATACATCTCTCACACTCAGGCAGAACCATTATAAATACATCTCTCACGCCCAGAACCATTATAAATGCATCTCTCACATTCAGGCAGAACCATTATGAATACATCTCTCACGCCCAGGCAGAACCATTATGAATACATCCACCCCAGTCAGAGAGAAGGGTCATCAGGCAGGGTCTGGCACAGCAGGATACAGTCTGGAACGGAGGTGAGCTGGACAGATTCTCCTTTCTGCGTACGCAGGCCGATACCTGCGCACACCCGCTGTAAGGAAGGAAAGGCAGGGATTACTTCCATCTACCCAACAAAGGGAGTGGAGTTGTGTGTGTATGACCGTTTTTTTTTTTTTTTTTTTTTTTTTTTTGTTTTGTTTTTTTGTTTTTTTTTTGTTTTTTTTTTTTATCCCGCCCATTAAAGCAGCCATACACCAACTTCGGGGAAACAGCAGCTGGGCAGCATGTGCTTACCTGTCAACTGCCTCCCCCCTACCGCCCCCATCCCTATCTCTTCCCCCACCCCTTTCCATCCTCGCCTGCCCACCCCTCCACTCCCTCACCCCCCACCCCCACCCCCCTCTGCTTTCGAGAGAGTTCCTGACTTCATTTCTACGCATGTTGATGGAATGCTGTCTATCTAACAAAACTTAATTTAAAAACAACACAACAGAAAACAAAAACTATGTTTGTTGTGTTGTTGTTGTTGTTTTAGATAAACCACAAGAGAGGGCAATCATAATTCCACAGCCTCCCAAAATTTCGTAAAAAAGGATGGAATAGGAAGAGAGAGGAGGAGAAGAGGGGAGGGGAGGGGGTTGGGAGAGGGAAGGGGGTGGGAGGGGAGGGGGGGAGGGGGCTGGGGGAGGGGAGGGGGGAGGGGGGGGGGGTGGGAGGGGAAGGGGGGGGGGGGGGGCAGGGTTGATGGGATTTCTTCTACTCCTGCGCGGCTCCTCCTCAGAGCTGAGTTTGCTACAGGCTCAGTTGAGGATGATTGGAACCACACAGTCGAGTTTCACCCACCGAACCGATGCGTCTCCTTAGAGCGTGGATCAAATTTCCTAATCACAACTGCGAGTGTCTGTCTCTCTCGAGCCAGGTGGACAAAGGACAAACCCGTTGAAATGTCAAGAGTAGATCTGCGTGGTGTGGATTCAATTCATTAGGCAGATTCAGGATCTGATCAGCGAGAGTGTTTAGGACCAAGTTCTCACTGAACACCAACTACGTGCAGTCGCTGGTCAAGAAATGATAAAATGTTGATGGAATTGCATTATCTTTGTGGAATATTCACTTGTTTTTTCCTTAGCGATAAAAAAAATTGACACGGAGTATTTTTTTGTTTCACATACATGTGCACGTCGTCGGCGTACGCGCGCACGCTCACACCGATCATACACACACGCGCGCGTGCGCGCGTGCGGGCACACACACACACACACACACACACACACACACCCCACACTCACACACACACGCCCCCCCTCCCCCCTCACACACACACACACACACACACGCACACACACACACACACACACACACACACACACACACACACACGCACACACACACACACACACACACACACACACACACACACACACACACACACACACACGCACACACTCGCACACAGAGACACACATTGACAAAAAAAAAAAAAGCAGGATGGGGTAGGGCCCCTACAAAGCTTAATAATAAAAAAAGGGGGAGAGGGTGGTGTTTGGGGGGGGAAAAGCTTGGTGACGTCATTTTGGCAATTCCCTTTGGGGTGGGATGGTTTTTTTAAAGTTTGGAAAGGAAGGAAAAACACGTGTGAACACTTCACAAACACCTGGTGAGTCATGTACACGCACGCACACACTCTCACTGACTCAGACACACACACACACACACACACACACACACACACACACACACACACACACACACACACACTCACACACTCACTCGCTCACTCACTTATTCACGCACTCACTCACTCACTCAACCACATACACAGACACACAGACACACACTCACACTCACTTACTCACACACACACACACACACACACACACACACACAGACATACACACACACACACACACACACACAAGGACACACACACACACACACACACACACACACACACACACACACACACACACACACACACACACTGTAGTGCCGAACTGGTTGCCCTCCTAATGTCTCCTGGTCATGCTCTATATTTTCCTATGGACATCTGCCACACTCCTGTATGCGTCGATTCGAAATCACTTCTTTTGTCATGTCAACCTCCAAATTCAAAAGTTTGTCAAATTTGAAAAGGTCTTTGAGAGAAATCCGCCGGAAAACATGGACAAACGAATTACGAGACAAAACACGGCGCGTTTCGACCTATTAGGTCTTCTTTAGGCGAGATAAGCTACACTGAGGACAACGTGAATGAAGAACGACCAATCACTTATCTGGTGAAATTCGGCGCAAGATGGGCGTTGAAAGTTTATTATCGGAAAATGGTAAAACAAGACTAAAATAATAACAAGCATCTTTTATCCCGTTAAAGATGCTATACTTTTTGTTGGGTGCCTTCTCATTGTGGCATTTCAGCAACTGATGAAGATGGTCAGACAACAGAAGGGCAGCCCAAAAGGTCAAATTTCAGTTCAGTTAAACGTTCCTTTCAATGTAACAGAATGCTAGACTATTATTAAAATAATGCATCTGAAACTTTCAGAAACTTGTTAAAGAACTCAGCTATCGAATGTTACCACAGCTATGTAAAATCTAGTTGCTGGAATCCACACGAAGTCTCTATCGAGCAATTACCGAAGTCTCTATCGAGCAATTACCGAAGTCTCTATCGAGCAATTAGCGTGCTCTTCTGTTTCAAGAAATTCGAAATTTCATACATAGAATGCGCTTCAAAAATCCCTGAACTCATGGTGACCTCAATTTCGATAACCTCTCCACGTCTATGGCTTTGGATTGATTCTGTCGGGGTCACCGGCGTCGGCAAATCCATGGGGACGGTCGTTGGACGGACGTGGTGGCGCCCTCTAGAGGGAGAGCTCAGCTCCGCGACTAAGCAATTATTGTCGTCAGCAGGGGGCTTAGTAGGTGGTGTCCTGCGTATGTTGGATCAGAACAGGCACCACTGAACACCACTGAAGTGACTCGGCAGTAGTGCAGTGCAGTGTCTCCTCCGGGGGTTGCCTTTTGACGACTTGATACTGCTCTCTGTGGATTGCCGGGAAGGGCTAAGGCTGTGGACGGGGAGGTCGGTATGAGTGGTATGGGTGCAATACCACTGAGGAAAATGGGACAGCACAAGAAAGAAATAAAGAAAAGAAAAGAAAAAAGAAAAAGAAACACTCAGTAACTTCACGACATGTGCGTGTGGAAATACAGGCGGTGTAGGCCATCTATTCATCCATTGTCCAAGAAGAAGGGAATGATGTCGCAAGTCAGGCGTTTATACCCTATTTGAGGGAACCGCTGCGTTCTCTCTTTTCTAGAATGTTCATCGACCGTTCTTGTTTTCAACCCAGTTTGTTTTTGGTGTACATTTCAGTGTGTGTTTATCTGTGGTGTTAATTCTCTCTCTCTCTCTCTCTCTCTCTCTCTCTCTCTCTCTCTCTCTCTCTCTCTCTCTATCTATCTATCTATCTATCTATCTCTGTGTGTGTGTGTGTGTGTGTGTGTGTGTGTGTGTGTGTGTGTGTGTGTGTGTGTGTGTGTGTGTGTGTGTGTGTGTGTGTGTGTGTGTGTGTGTGTGTGTGTGTGTGTGTGTGTGTGTGTGTGTGTGTGTGTGTGTGTGTGTGTGTGTGTGTGTGTGTGTGTGTGTGTGTGTGTGTGTGTGTGTGTGTGTGTGTGTGTAAAACGCGTGTGATGTGATGTGCCGTGTGTGTGTGTATGTGTGTGTGTGTGTGTGTGTGTGTGTGTGTGTGTGTGTGTGTGTGTGTGTGTGTGTGTGTGTGTACATTGTTAAGCATTACTGACTAAAGTATTCACCTTCTCTTTCGTAACACAATCGCTGAAGTGAACTTGCATACGCCCTAAGTCTCTCTCTCTCTCTCTCTCTCTCTCTCTCTCTCTCTCTCTCTCTCTCTCCGCCCCCCACCACCCCTCACCTCTATCTTTAATCCAACTCCTCCCCTGTCTCTCTGCTCCTTTCCCTCCACCTTGCCCCCACCCTCTTCCACTCCACACTTCACACACACACACACACACACACACACAC
>JADBJO010014401.1:0-2500 GCA_016801955.1 Conus betulinus | reverse complement strand
TACATCTGGATGTAACACAGAATATATCAAGAAAAAAAAAAAAAAAAAAATCCTGTATACATGGGAAAGCAAGGTCAGAAAAAAGAAGAATAACGAAAAACAATACAAAGATAAAGAACGTCAAGCGCCAGGGAAAAGGAAAACAGAACATTAAGGAAACCTGTAGGCTGTTCCGACAGTGCAATAAAATTGCAATCCACCACACACACACATTATTCTCTGGTCAGTTGCAGGCGAGATATTTGTGCTGCTGTGCTGTGCTGTGCTGTGCTGTGCTGTGCTGTGGAGCTGTGCTATGCTGTGCTGTGCTGTGCTGTTACTGTGTATGGTGTGTTGGACTATGCTGTGTTTGTCACACGTTGCGTGGCGTTGGACTAAGCTGTGATTGTTGTGTTGTGTTGTGTTGTGTTGTGCTGTGTGTGTGTGCGTGTTGTTTGGAGTTGGACTTATGCTGTGCTGTAGTTTGACTATGCTGTGCTGGTGTGCTGTGGTGCTGTGATGTGTTGTTTGTGCTGTGCTGTGTGGGCTGTGCTGTTTGTGTTGTGCTGTGCTGTGTTGTTACGTTGTATGTCGTGCTGTGCTGTGCTGTGCTGTGCTGTGCTGTGCTGTGCTGTGTTGTGTTGTGTTGTGTTGTGTGTTGTGTTGTCTTGTGCTGTGCTGTGTGCTGTGCTGTGTTGTGTTGTGCTGTGTGTGTGCTGTGCTGTGCTTACTGTGCTGTGCTGTGTGCTGTGCTGCGCTGCGCTGTGCTGTGTTATTTACGTTGCATGGGTGTGGACTATGGTATTGTGTTCATACCTGTTCGGAGTGGGACTGTGCTGTGTTGTGCGTGTGTGTTGTGTTGGTGCTGCTGTGTTGTCGTGCTGTGCTGTGTTCTGCTGTGCTGTGTTGTGTTTGTGCTGTGCTGTGCTGTGTTGTGTTGTGCTGTGCTGCGCTGTGCTTGTGTGTGTGCTGCTGTGCTGTGCTGTGTGTGTGTGTTGTGCTGTGCTGTGCTGTGCTGTGCTGTGTTGTGCTGTGCTGTGTGCTGTGTGTTGTGTTGTGCTGTGCTGTGCTGTGCTGTGCTGTTGCTGTGCTGTGCTGTGTGTGTTCTGCTGTGTGCTGTGCTGTGCTGTGTTGTGTTCTGCTGTGCTGTGCTGTGTTCTGCTATGGTGTTGTGCTGTGCTGTGTTGTGCTGTGCTGTGTGTGTGTGTTCTGCTGTGTTGTGCTGTGTTGTGCTGTGCTGTGCTGTGTTGTGCTATGTGTTGTGCTGTGCTGTGCTGTGATGTGATGTGTTTGTACTGTGCTGTGTTGTGCTGTGATGTGTGCTGTGTTGTGTGCTGTTGCTGTGCTGTGCTGTGCTGTGTTCTGCTGTGTTGTGCTGTGCTGTGTTGTGTTACGTTGTTTGTGCTGAGTTGGACTATGCTGTGTTGTGCTGAGTTGTGCTGTGCCGAGTTGTGCTGTGCTGAGTTGTGCTATGCTGTGCTGAGTTGTGCTGAGCTGTGTTGTGCCTCAGTTGTGCTGTGCTGAATGTGTTGTTGCTGTGCTGTGTTGTGTTGTGCTGTGTTGTGCTGTGCTGTGCTGAGTTGTGTTGTGCTGTGTTGTTACGTTATTTGGAGTCGGACTATGCTGTGTGTCTGTGTTGTGCTGTGGTTGTGTTGTTGTGTGTTGTGGTGGTGTTGTGCTGGTGCTGTGCTGTGTTGTGCTGTTGTGCTGTGCTTGTGTGTTGTGTTGTGTTTTGCGTTGTGCGTTGTGCTATGCTGTGTATGCTGTTGTTGTTTGGAGTCGGACCATGCTGTGTTGTGCTGTGCTGTGTTGTGCTGTGCTGTGCTGTGACGTTGTTTGGAGTTGGACTATGCTGTGTGATGTTGTGCTGTGCTGTGTTGCTGTGCTGTGTTGTGACGTTGTTTGGAGTCGGACCATGCTGTGTTGTGTTTGTGCTGTGTTGTGCTGTGCTGTGTTGTGCTGTGTTGTGACGTTGTTTGGAGTTGGACTATGCTGTGCTGTGCTGTGCTGTGTTGTGTTGGTTTTACGTTGTTTGGAGTTGGACTATGCTGTGTTGTGCAGTGCTGTGTTGTGCTGTGCTGTGACGTTGTTTGGAGTTGGAGTCTGCTGTGTTGTGTTGTGCTGTGTTGTGTTTCTTTCTACGTTGTTTGGAGTTGGACTATGCTGTGTTGCATTGTGCTATGTTGTGTTGTTACGTTGTTTGGAGTTGGGACTATGCTGTGTTGTGCTGTGCTGTGCTGTGCTGTGCTGTGTGTGTGACGTTGTTTGGAGTTGGAGTCTGCTGTGTTGTGTTGTGTGCTGTGTTGTGTTTCTACGTTGTTTGGAGTTGGACTATGCTGTGTTGCATTGTGCTATGTTGTGTTTGTTACGTTGTTTGGAGTTGGACTATGCTGTGTTGTGCTGTGCTGTGCTGTGCTGTGTTGTGTTACGTTGTTTGGAGTTGGAGTCTGCTGTGTTTTGTGTGTTGTGCTGTGTTGTGTTTCTACGTTGTTTGGAGTTGGACTAGCTGTGTTGCGTTTGT
>JADBJO010014400.1:40000-47837 GCA_016801955.1 Conus betulinus | reverse complement strand
AAAAAATAAATCTTCGAGTGCATGTCCGTACGACATAGGTATCACACACACCCACACACCACACACACACACACAACAAAAAAACACAACAATATATATATATATATATATATATATATATATTATATATATATATAGTATGACACACACACATATATAAATACATACATACACATGAACGCAACACGCAACCACGCACGCACACACACGTACGCGTAGGAACACACGCACATTACTCAACAACGTGTTACACACAAACGCACACACATCCTCGCACACAGGATGTGTACTCTCTCTTCCCATCTCTTCTCTACTCTCACGCCAATACACATACAGGCACCAACGGGGCGCTCACATGCGCACTCCAGCGCACGTTCACACACACACACACACCACACAAACACACACACACACACACACACACACCCACACACACACCACTCAACATTTCGCGATGACATACACATGCACGCACGCACACACGCACGCACACACAAGTACGTATTGACACCCACATCTCAAACACACACTCACCGCTCCTCGCTCTCCTCCTCTCTCTCTCTCTCACGCTCTCGCACAAACGGCTCGCTCTCACACACACACACACACACACACACACACACACACACACACACACACACACACACACACATATATATATTATGCACTCATAAGCACTATCACCGCTCGCTCCTATATATATATCTTAATATATAGATATATATATATACACATACATAATACAAACACACTGTACGACATAGATAACTGCACGTACCACGCACTATACACATGCACACACCAAAAACCACACAAACGCCAGGGGACACATTTTGCGCAGGCACACACACACACACGTGCACACACATACAAACATGTGCTCATATATTCTTACATGCGCGCGCGCACGCACGCGCGCACACACACACACACACACACACACACAACACACAACACACCACACACACCACACATACATACATACAAACCACATGCATGCACATAAATAACTGCACGTACACGCACATACACATGCACACACAAAAAACATACATAAACGCAGGGACACATTCGCACAGGCACACACACACACGTGCACACACATACAAACATGTGCTCATATATTCTTACACACACACACGCGCGCGCGCACGCACGCACACATACACACGCACGCACCACACACACACACACACACACACACACACACACACACACACACACACACACACACACACACACGCACACACACACACACACACACACACGCACACACCACGTCTGCATATACTCCTAAACAGAGTATATATGAGAGAGTGAGAAATGGACAGACCGTGATAGAGAGACGGGCGCACCGCGTTTGCAACTGCAAGTCATACAAACTTTCCCCCTCCTCTCCCCCCCCCCCTCCATTCACCCTACACCCCATCCCGGTCCTTACTCTTCCTCCCCGTCCAACCACACGCACACACACACACACACACACACACACACACACACGAACACACACACGCGCACGCACGCACGCACGCATGCACGCACGCACGCACGCACACACACACACACACACACATACACACACACACACACACACACACACACACACACACACACACACACACACACCGAGTGACAAAAATGCAGGATCGCAATGCGATGGTGAATCAGGCCAAATGTTTCGTTCCTCCGCTAGCTTGCTTCCCCTTTCTCGCTCCATTTCATTTTGTCTGTATATTACTGATAAATTCAGCTTGAAAGCGACTCCCTCTTCAAAACGCTCAGGACAACGAAAATGAATGAGCTATCGCGTATTTTCATTCTCTTCAGCGCAAGATGGGCGTTTCAATCAACGTCCATCTTGCGCTGAAGTGAATGGAGGTAAGTGATTGCTCGTTGTCCTGAGTGTTTTGTATCTTGCCTGAAGAAGACCTAAAAGGTCGAAACGCGTCGTGTTTTTGTCCTGTGATTCGTTTGTCGACGTTTTCTTGGCGGTTCGCTATTAATTACATTTAAAATTGTTGGTTTACCCTTTTTTTTTTCTAAATTCAGCTGTATTCTTTGTCCGCTTCTTGGGAAAAGGTCAGTGGTTTTGGTGGACACATGATTGTTCGCGATCACCGAGAAAGGGAGGGAAGGGGTGGGGAGGGGAAGGCGAGGTTTGGGGGTTGGGTGTTGCGTTGGGTGGGATCGGAGACAGTTTGATTCGAAAGTTTCTTTCAAGGTGTTAAAAAAAAAAACAGTGTGTTTAGAGTGCAGGTCGTATGGTAAAAAAAAAATTCTTGATCGCTGTTAACATCATTTCCATCAGACTTCGAAAGACACGTCACAGCGCGATCTCACAACCACGTGTCCTACATTTGATTGAACCATAGGATTTTAAAAAACAAAAAGAAAGAAAGGAAAAAGTGAATACCATCTCTACCTTAGTACATTCTTTTGAACTGTTGCACAGTCTATGGAAAATATGGAATCGGGCTAGGACGGCGTCAGAGGGGTAGTGGACAGATGACCATAAGAAAAGAAACTACTACTACAACCACTATTGTTGCTGTTGCTGATAATAATATCGCTAGTGATTAATATAATGGAGACAATACTAATAATAGAGTAAACGTGTGTTCGTAGACGATGTGATTAAGAACCACGCAATTATCTGTTATGATATTTCATTGGAGAGTTCTGTTAACAGTTCCTGCGCCCCTTACTGCTACTTCTTTGACTCTCTACCACACCCTTCTTTTCCTTCCACCCGCCTTGCCTTCTCAGAAGAAATTGGAGTTGTCCCCGCGCGAACACTCCTGTGTGTGTTGACAACACACGCGGCAGTGGCGGTCAGTATCCAATCTGCTAGCGGCTGTGCTGTCAGCGTATGAATAGAACTATCGTTAATGCTTTTACGAAGCGAGGTGTTTTTTTCAAGTCTTGGACGTCTTATGTTGTAAATCTACATGTTATAACATTTCATCCTGATCACTTTTTTTTTTAAAATATAATGTCGAACGTCTTTGGTCTTTCTTCTTTGTCCTACCACTTGTTTAACTGATGCTACAAGCGTTTATCTCTCATTATCTAAGAGCCCACTATATCCCTTCCGAACGTCTGTTCCTTCCTCTCCCCCCCCCCCCTCCCCTCCCTTCCCCTCAGTGCCTTCATGGCTCCTCATTCACTGATGCTCCCTCGCTTCCTTTCTTTCTGGGAGTGAAAGGGACGTTCCCAACCTCCCAGAGGAAAGGACATTAGAGGTCCCACACGACACTCCTTCCTGCACCGGCTTACGTTCTCTTGAGTATCCTGCAAACAACTTTCCAATGTTGCCAACCTGTGAACACAGTTCTTCTGTGAGGATTTTCTGTGTGGGATACTTTGCTAAGCCGGCTTGACCGCCCCTCTGATATGTTCCTTTTTCACCTCGGTCATCTTGGTCATCCTGTGAGTCCCAATCTGCAGCACACCGCGCACCTTGAATTCACCTTGTACAGTGACCCATGCCAGAATAAAGTGTGTGTGAGTGTGCGTGTGTGTGTGTGTGTGGGGGGGGGGGGGGGGGGGGGGGGGGGGGGGGGGGTAGGGGTAGGGCTCTTTAGTACAAACTTTTCAGTCTTCTTTGCGATTGTTGTGTTCCTAATTTTCCTTCTTTTTTTTTTCGTTTTTTTCGTTCGATTTTTTTTATCTTTATTTTATTTATTTTTTTTTTCTCGTTTTTTTGTTTGTTTGTTGTTGGTTGGTTGGTTGTTTTTTTTTTTTTTTGGGTCTCCGTTTCTTCACTCTTTTTTTTCTGTCTCTGTGGCCCGTTCTTTAATCTGCGTTTTGAAAGCTCTAGATACTTAAAAAAATTTCAATTCGCTCCACAGGAATGCAGGAGAGAGAGGGTGTGGGTGGGTGAGGATCTTTCACTGTCATTTGTGTGTCCCGGTCTCATAGAAATCCGGTGTGCTAATGATATCTCGTGTGTGTGGTGTGTGTGTGTGTGTGTGTGTGTGTGTGTGTGTGTGTGTTCGGCTGCTTTCATTTAAAATTTGGGTGTGATTTTTTTTATTTCTTTGTCCTGTTTGCTTTTCTGCATTTGTGGTCTGTTTATCTTCCTGTGGTCTGGAAAGGATTTTTTTTTCCTTGATAAACTTTGTAAGATGCAAGTTTATTTTGATCTGGTGACTAGATAATGAGATCCTAACCACTGGAACAGGCGCTTGTTCATTTTGCGATGCTGTTCATTAATTAGGCTTTTTGATGTATCTTTGTTGCACTGGAATTATCTCAAAAGGACTTTTTTTGTTGTTTTTTTTTTGTGTGTTTTTTTTTGTTAAAGAAAAATCTGAGCGAAATGTTTAGAGTGGCCAGTGCACTTAAGATGGCTTAGTTTTTATCCGACTGAAGGACTGCAGCATGGACATATTATGAATGAGTACACCTATACCCCATAAGTTATTGCTTGTTGCTGCTTCAGTTAAATGATTTGTTTATGTACACACAATTGATCAATTTTAAAAAAATGTTCATACAGCAAAAAAGTGCACCTGTAAACCGTAAGTAAATCTGAGTGTTCCTTTGACGGGAGTGGCTTGTTTAGTTTATTGGTCGTTTGTTTGCATTTTACTTGTTGGTTTCTTTGTGTTTTGTTTGCATGTTTTTTTGGGGGGTACGAGTTGACAGCCCTGGAAATGCTCTCTGTGGTCTGCTCGAGCTGTACTGAAACAGACATTGTCTGTGCCCATCTCCGATACTGGCATCTCAGTTTGGTTTCTGACAGTGCTTTCGGCTTTTAGTAATCAATTTCTCCTCAAAACACGAGCATTCTTCTCTTGGTGATTATGGAGCCAGTATATGACAAGACTTTGTTGTTTTTCACCACATATCCGGACGAGCTTGGTCTGACAAGAACTTCCTTCGTTTCTGTCCAGCCATCCAATGTCCGATTATGTCTGGAGCTGTCGTTTACCGTTTGTAAAAGACGCTTTCCTGTGACACTGAAATTTGTTTATACGCGCACGCACTGTACACACACACACACACACACACACACACACACACACACGCACACGCGCGCGCGCGCGCGCGCACACACACACACACACACACACACCACACACACACACACGCACACGCGCGCGCAAACACACGCACACGCACACGCGCGCGCGCGCGCGCGCACACACACACACCACACACACACACACACACACACACACACACACACACACACAGAGTGTCCTGACCGTATTCTCCGTTGTACGTTCTACGTGCTATGTTCACTTCTTGCGTGACACTTTTGCCAGAGGGTTAAGTTCTGTTTAGCTCCCGGTACAATAGGTCAACAAACAGGCTGCGACATAAGTGCCCAATGGTTCACCGTTTCCTGTCTCAAGGTAGTCAACACCGTGCACTTTTTCTCTTTTTTTTTTTTTTTTTTTTCTTTTTTTTTTTCTTTTTTCTTTTTTTTTTTTTTTTACACTGACCAAGTTTCTGTATCTGGTTGAGTTAGCCTTTGCTTCTGAGTTCTCCAGGCTTCGTGCTGTTCACTCTTTCTGAGTGTAGCCAATGTGCAGCTGAAGGTTATTTCGTTGCCGTTTCGTGAAACACTTTGCTTGTGATAACGCTCATAGTATTCGACAGTTTCATCATTGCTGCGATTTATTTCGTGATACCGCTGGTAGTATCCAACAATATTTCGTTGCCTAGATTTCTTGCGCATCCGTCAAACTAGCTGATTCAGTGAAGACCCTGTGCAGAGAAGTGACAACCGAGCCAGGTTCGGTGTGAGGTCATGTTCAGGTTGAGCGTCGACACTGACCAAGGTGGTAGGGCGGACGGGGTAACCGCAACAGGAAGGCAGGTGGGAAGGGTGGGGGATGGAAAGGAAGAGAGGGATGGTAGAGGGTTTATGGAACACCACACCGATACCATCGGAGCATCAATATATCAATACATAAAGCCCAAGGCGTCTGTGAACTCGTCTTACATCGGCCTGGGTGCTGTACCCTGAACTTACTGTTGAAGGGGATGAGTATGTAAATTGGTGGGAAAGGGTAAATGGGTAGGGTACCTGAAGCAACTACGTTGAATCACGTTGATTAAAGAAAACTTTGGCCTTTTGGGAAAAAAAATACTGATCCATGCATGTCTTGATTCTCAGTCTGGCGGCTCGATATGATAATTGTTTTATAGATTCGTACGGCCCTGATATGGTTTATGTCTGATCCATTCAAAAAAGACAATCTATAAACATTCCTCTTTTCCCCCAAATCTCATTCACGTACGATTTTCTGGTGCTCATCACAACACTTTTTTTTTTTTTTTTTACTTCCTTTGCTTCTCACTTGCATTCTTTCACACCAGGATATTGTACTTTTCAGTCCAGTTTTCTCTCCACTTCCTGCCTTTCAAGTTTTCTCCTTGATGTTCTTCAGAGGCCGAAGACGTGCTGAGAGGATTGGACACACAACCACCAGTTTCCATCTCCTTCCAGAAGTCATTTCTGGCTTTTTTTCCTCCGCAGATGCCTTTTCATTTTTAATGGAAATTGAACCTGAGACCCATCACTTTCTCCCTCCCCTCCCCCCCCCCCCCCCCCCCCCCCACACACACCTTTAATTCTTTAGCCAATTCATTAACGCCATAGCCGCTGTTGTGTACATTTCATGTTTCCATATTCATCATTCTCTTACGTCATATTTGATCTTTTCCCACTACATCTCTGACCTTTGAAGCCGCGTTCTTTTCCCACTAACATCTCTGACCTTTGAAGCCCTGCAGTTCCCCCCCCCCCCCCCCCCCCCCCCCCCCCCCCCCCTTTTTTTTTTTTGTCTTCTGTACTACAAACAGTTCCTTTTATACACTGCTGATCTATTACTCTGCATTGCTACGAACTTATGATACAGTCATTTCCGTCGCAATCCCTTACTTCTCTTTCGGCGGTATTGAATAGTAGGTTGGACGTACCATATTCAACTACATCTGGTTCTCCTCCTCTTCCCATCTCGCCCGTCATTATCGTTCTTATGTTCTTCTCCCATCCATCATTCATTCTCTGAAACTCCTTTCCTCCTCCAGAGCATCAAAAATCAGTTTCACTTTTTTTTTCTTTTATCGCCACTCCTCCGCCATTCATCGTTCCCACGTTCCTCAGTTACCGTTCCTGTCATGTTATCATTCTCACACTCTCTTCTTCTCACCTTGTTCTTCATTTACTGTTGTCATGTTCTCTCCCCCCCCCCCGTCTTTCACTCAGCGTTTTTGTGTGTTCTCTTCATCTCATCGTGTCAACCATTCATTATCAACGCGTTACCATCTTTTCATTCCGTTTCATTCTGTGCTGACTGTGCCCATTAATACTCTGTCGCATTCCGGTTTCCCTTACGGCCATCATTCTCACGCCCTTTTTCATTTCTTCGCTTTCCTCATCCGTCCTTCGTCCACCAGCGTCGCACCAGCCTTTCGTCTGTTATTCATCTTTTCTGTGTTCTTCTGTTCCCCTCCAGTCCAACGCTCATTATTGCCTCAGTTTTCTCCCGTCCAGCATTCACCATTCTCGCGTTTCACCTCCCCACCCCCCACCCCCACCCGTCTCAAGTCTCCACAGTCCATTCCTCATACGTGCCTTTTAGCCCAGTCCAACAGTCCAACATTTTCACGTTTTCCCGCAGTTCAACACTTTTAGTTCTCATCTTTTCCTCATGTCCAACATTGGTCATTTTCACGCACCCTCCCCCTTCCCCTCCCAATACCCTTCCCCCCGCCTCTTTTCCCCTTCACACACACACACACACACACACACACACACACACACACACACACACACACACTCTCTCTCTCTCTCTCTCTCTCTCTCACACACACACAC
>JADBJO010014400.1:32500-35000 GCA_016801955.1 Conus betulinus | reverse complement strand
ATACAACAACAATAAACCTCCGTTACCACAGTCACTAGCCTCGTCCGATCAAAACTGATGTATGAATCAGTTTATTTTTCAATCCTGCACAGCTTGTTGAATGAAACACAAATCTACAAACAGCAGAGCTGTTAGATTAGTTCTTGGCAATCTGATTCATACAAATATATTGAAATTCATACCATGAAGCTGGCTTAACATCTTTTTTCAGAATAAGGTAAGTTGTCAAAAGCTAATCGTTGTTTATTCCAAGTCTTTGTTCTTAAATCAGAAACAGAGAAAATTAGGCTCTGGTAACGAGTACCTGAAAAGAGCTAGACACACGCTGTCTCTCCCCAGCCAGTTGTAAATTGTAGAAATGAATTATGAAAAAAAAAACAACAATTGTGTTCTTTCATGTATTACATCGGGTCCAACAGTGCCTGTCATAGCTCACTAAGAGAACCGACAGGTCAGATTTAATAATAATAATTATATTTCACTGACGATAGGTGAAAAGATTAACATTTTATTAGCCGAGAAAGATGATAACGTGAACATTTTTTATTTTGTCACTCTAGAACATTTGAAAAACCGTGTATCCAAATTATTAAAACATGCTAACAGATGGCACAATCCTAGATTCACGCACACGTTCTGCATTAAAAAGTCATATGAAATGCAAAAATAATATTGTCTTGGTATCACTAATATCTGTTTTCTTTTTCCCAGGTCCGTGTGAAATGATTGGGGCGTGGCACTGAAGAAGTGTTCACCACATTCCTCCAGTTCTGTCGGTTATGCTCAGAGGCCTTAGGCTCTTCATCAGTGTTGTCATTCCATCGTCTCCTTCCCTTTGGTCTCGCTTCTTCAACACTTTCCTGGAGGATTATTCTAGCAGGGCTGTTTGGATCTTCATGATAATGCCATCTTAGTTTCTTTGCTTTGCTGGTGTCAGCAAATCTTCGTATGGTCCGATGTGTTTGTTTTTTTTGGGTCCGGCACTCTTGTTCAATTGTGATATAATCAGTATATCTGACGTGTGTCTTCCAGTGACTTTCATTCTATGCGCGGGTTCTTTCTTCCAGGTCCATGTCGTGTGTGCTTATAGGAAAAATTACTCCCGTGCATGTAGGAGCCAGATCTGTGCTTCACTGAGATGTTACTGTCTCTCCATACAGGATTCAGTCTGAACAGAACTGATGTCTTTGCTGCTCTTGAGAGGGTATTTGATTGAAATCCCAAACCGTTGAAAAATAAATTCCAGATATATGAACTGTTTAACAGTTCCTTGCTTCTATCCTTGGTTATATCAGTACTGGAGGTGGTGCTGTGGCTGGCCAGTAGCTTAGTCTTCTCGGTGTTGATACCCATAGTATGTCTTGCAGATGTTTCATTCAGTGTTGTAACAAGTTTTAGTTCTTGTTCAGTGCCTGCCCGGCCATCGAAGTTCTCTGCAAAGTGAAGGTTCGGGATAGTTCTTGCAGTGCTGATTGTGTGGACATGATCTTCAAGTGGATCATGCATGATGCATTCCAGGACTGTGTTGAAAAGTATTGGAGAGTAAAGGGGTCCTGACAAATCCTAACTGATATGGCGACCACTTTCCAGTCGCGCCCTTTTCAAGTACTGCACCGGTCACTTTCACGTACACATGGTGGATGTTGATTAACTTTGTCCTGAAATCAGATTTCTTCTAAAATCATAGCATCTCTTGACAGGCTCTGTCAAACGCCATGTTTGAAGTCTGTGAAGACACGACAGAACTCCTCATAGTATTGCAGAAGTTTATGGCGAAGGGCTAAAGATCTGTTCGATGATACTTCAGCCTCTCAGATAGAGCGGGTGCCTATTTGCAACTATGATCTATTCAGAAATTCTTTAAACATTACATTGCTTACATCACTAATCTAAGTGATCTTGCGGTTGTTCTGGCAGTGTTGAGGATTTCCTGTCTTTGGAAGTGTGACGATTAGTGGTCGAGTCTCTTTGGCTTAAGCCACTCGCCAGTGTGCCAGATTTTGTTGCAGACGGCAGTTAATATATCAGTGACTGCCTTTCCGCCATATTCAAGTGTTCTGAGCGGTGTTGTCAATGCATTCAGGGTTGACGTGTTTCAGCGACTTAAATGCTACTACGACTTCTTCGACAGAGTGTTGGAAAGTAATCTCAGTTAGCTGAATCCAGAATAGTCAGCCTACTTGGATCTCTTTTGTGCTGTGTTGTAGAGCTCATAGCAATTTTTCTCCGTCTTCTAATGATTTCTTTTTGTATGAGACAGTCAACGTCTTTGTTCTGAGTGGTGCTGACTTCAATTAAAGTGTTAACGATCTTATTTTCATCCCGTCTAACATTCACCATTAGCATCCTCTTCTCTCCTCATTCCGTCCGTCTTCATTGTCATCCCATGTCCATGCCTCCTTCCTCGTCATCATTCATCACACTTGCCTTCTCCTTTCCTGTACCGTCTGCCATTCACAGTCCCCACGTTCTCCTGTTCTCATTCTGTCCGTCATTGGTC
>JADBJO010014400.1:0-27500 GCA_016801955.1 Conus betulinus | reverse complement strand
CGATGAAAGAGGTGATGCGGATGGGCATATATTGGGACAGAGGGGTGACGATGAAAGAGGTGATGCGGATGGGCATAATGGGGCAGAGGGGGTGACGATGCACGGCGTCACACGGCAGAAAGCGGGTGCGGATGATGAAGGGCGTGACATGGTCTGCGTATTGGGGCAGAAGGGACGCAGATGATGGGCGTGACAGGGTGGACGTACTGGTCAAAGAGGGCGCAGATGACGGGCGTGACGTGGGTCTCTTAGTTGGGCATAGGGGCTGGATGAAGGGCGTGACATGGGTCTTTTAGTGGGGCATAGGGGCTGGATGAAGGGCGTGACATGGGTCTCTTAGTGGGGCATAGGGGCTGGATGAAGGGCGTGACATGGGTCTTCTATAGGGACTGGATGAAGGGCGTGACATGGGTCTCTTATTGGGGCATAGGGGCCGAATGAAGGGCGTGACATGGGTGTCTTATTGGGACAGTGGGAGTACAAATGAAAGGCGTGACATGGTAAGTTCATTGGAACAGGGACGCAAATGCATGGCGTGACATGGGTGGGGTGTATTGGGGCAGATGGGGAGTAATAGCAGGGTTTGGTGTGCGCGAGGATACAGGGTATAAGATGGCTGGGCGAACTGGAGGGGAGAGGGCGGATGCATCGTGTGAAATGTGTAAGGGGGGAGGGGGGGGCATGGATTTACAAACGGGTGGGCGTACTGCGTAGGAGGGAGCGTGTATGCAGGGCTTGACATGGGTGAATTGGGGGGGGGGGGGGGGGGGGGGAGGTAAGCACGGATACATGATGTTACATAGATGTCGAACGGAAAGTGTGTGTGTTTTGGGGTGGGTGGGTTAAGAGGCACTTATGCAGGGTGTTGCATGTATTGGTATACGTGTGAGGGGGGTAGAGACGCACGACTGCAGGGTATGATGTATGGGGATACTGGGGACGTGGATGCAGGGTATACCATGGTATACCATGCAGGATGTGACATGCATGGGGGTGAGGGGGTCGTGGATGCTGTGATCGACATGGTGGCAGGTATGGTGGACACGGATACAGTATATGATATTGGTGAGAGCTCGGCGGTTGTGAATACAGGCTATGTCATGGGGTAGGGGACAGGGGAGAGGGAAATGCAAATACAGGTGGGGGATTGAGGGGTGTGGATGCAGACGTAACATGGGTGGGGGTGAAGGGGGCGTGGGTACAGATGTGATGATGGTGGCAGTACAAAGTGTGCAGATCTTTGGGCTTCGCATAGGGGGTGCGGATTTCAGAAGGGGCGCGGATGATGAAGAGCGTGACATGTGGGCGTATTGGGCAGAGGGGCGGAGATGAAGTGTGCGATGTGTGTTATTGCCGTCAACGGGGCGCGGATGAAAGGGCGTGACATTGAGAGCGTACAGGGCAGAGGGGGCACGGTTGAAGGGGCGTGACATGGTGGATGTATAACAAAGGGGCATGGACATAAGGCATAGCATGGTTGGGCATATTGGGACAGAGGGGGAGCAGATGCTGGGCATGACATGGGTGGCCATATTGGGACAGAGGGGGGCGCAGATGCTGGACATGACATGGGTGGACGAACTGGAGGGGAAGGAAGGAGGAACGAATGCAGGGCGTGATATGGATTGGCATCAGGAGGGAGGAGGTGGCGTGATATGGATTGGCAACAGGAGGGGGGAGGGGCGTGATATGATCGGCAACAGGAGGGGGGGGAGGGGGGCGTGATATGGATGGCAACAGGAGGAGGGAGGAGGGGGCGTGATATGGATTGGCAACAGGAGGGAGGAGGGGGTATGATATGGATTGGCAACAGGAGGGAGGAGGGGGGGTGTGATATGGATTGGCAACAGGAGGGGGGGGGGGAGGGGCGTGATATGGATTGGCGACAGGAGGGGGGGGGGAGGGGCGTGATATGGATTGGCAACAGGAGGGGGGGAGGGGCGTGATATGGATTGGCATAAGGAGGAGAGAGAGGGGGGGGCGTGATATGGCATAAGGAGGGGGGGGCATGATATCGATTGGCATAAGGGGGGGGGGGTGATGTGGATGGATTGGCATAAGGAGGAGAGGGGGGGGGGTGATATGGATTGGCATAAAGGGAGGGGGGGGGGGGGGGGCGTGATATGGATTGACATAAGGAGGGGTGGGGGAGACACGATATGGACTGGCATAAGGAGAAGGGGGTGAGGGAGACGTGATATGGACTGGCATCAGGAGGAGGGGGGGGGGGGACGTGATAAGGATTGGCGTAAGGAGAGGGGGGCGTCATATGGATTGGCATAAGGAGGGCGGTGGGGCATCATATGGATTGGCATAAGGAGGAGGGGGGGGGGGGGGGGGGGCATCATATGGATTGGCATAAGGAGGGGGGGGGGCATCATATGGATTGGCATAAGGAGAGGGGTGGGGCGTCATATCGATTGGCATAAAGGCGGGGGAGGGGGGGGTCATATGGATTGGCATAAGGAGGGGGGGGGGGGGGGGGTGCGTGATATGGATTACCAGGGGGAGGGGGGGATATGGATATGGATTGGCATAAGGAGGAGGGGGGAGGCTCATATGGATTGCATAAGGCGGGGGGGGGGGGGGGGGGGGGGGGGGGGACGTCATATGGATTGGCATAAGGAGGATGGGGGAAAGGGCGAGATATGGATGGCATGAGGAGGGGGGGGGGGGGGGGGGGGGGGGAGCGTGATATGGACTGGCTTATACAAGGAAGTGAGGGGGGGGGGGGGGGGGGGTCGTGATATGGATGGCATAAGGAGGAGGGAGGGGGCGTGATATGGATTGGCATAAGTGGGGGGAGGGGGCGTGATATGGATTGGCATAAGGAGAGGGGGGGGGTGGTAGGGGCGTGTGATATGGATTGGCATAAGCAGTAGGGGGGAGGGGTTGATATGGATTGGCATAAGGGAGGGGGGGCGTGATGATATGATTGGGCATAAGGAGGAGGGGGGGGTACGTGGAGGAGGGGGGGACGTGGTATGGATTGGCATAAGGGAGGGGGGGGGGTGCGTGATAAGGATTGGCATAAGGAGGGGGGGGGAGATGATATGGATTGGCGGGGGGGGGGGGGGGGGGGGGGGCGTGATATAGATTGGCATAAGGAGAGAAAGAAGGGGGGGGGGGGGGGGGGGGGGGGGGGGGGGGTGAAATGGATTGGCATAAGGAGGAGGGGGAAGGCGTGATTATGGATTGGCATAAGGAGGGGGGTGTGTGATATGGATTGGCATAAGGAGGAAGGGGGGGGGGGGGGGGGGGGGGCGCGTGATATGGATTGGCATAAGGAGGAGGGGGAGGGCGTGTGATATGGATTGGCATAAGGAGGGGGGGAGGGCGTGATATGGATTGGCATAAAGGGGGGGGAGGGGCGTGGGGCGTGATATGGATTGGCATAAGGATGAGGGGGGGGGGGGCGTGATATGGATTGGCATAAGGAGGAGAAGGGGGGGGAGGGTATATGGATTGGCATAAGGAGGGGGGGGGGGGGGAGCGTGATATGGATTGGCATAAGGAGGGGGGAAGGCGGGATATGGATTGGCTTGGGGGGGGGGGGGGGGGGGTGATATGGATTGGCATAAGGGGAAGGGGAGGGGGCGTAATATGGATTGGCATTGGGGGGGGGGGGGGGGGGCTGATACGGATTGGCGTAGGGAGGGGACGTAATATGGATTGGTATAAGGGGGGGTGGGAGGGCGGGGCATGATGTGGATTGGCAAAAGGAGGGGGAAGGCGTGATATGCATTGGCATAAGGATGAACGGGGGGGGGGGGGGGGGGGGGAGGGGGGGGCGTGATATGGATATGGATGGCATAAGGAGGGGGGGGATGTGAAATGGATTGGCATAAGGATGAGGGGGGGGGTGATATGGATTGGCATAAGGAGGGGGGGGATGTGAAATGGATTGGCATAAGGATGACGGGGAGGGGGGGGGGCATGATATGGATTGGCATAAGGGGGAGGGGGGGACGTGATATGGACTGGCATAAGGAGGAGGGGGGGGTGCGTAATATGGATTGGCATAAGGAGGAGGGGGTGGGGGGGGTACGTGATATGGATTGGCATAAGGGGGGGGGGGGGGGGCGAGAGGGGGCGTGATATGGATTGGCATAAGGAAGAGGGGGTGTGTAGTATGGATTGGCATAAGGAGGAAGAGGGTGTGTGATATGGATTGGCAAAAGGGAGGGGGGTTGCGTGATATGGATTGGCATAAGGTAGAGGAGAGGGGCGTGATACGGATTGGCATAAGAAGGGGGGGGGGGGGGGGGGGGTGCGTGATATGGATTGGCATAAGGAGGAGGGGGGGGCGTGATATGGATTGGCATAAGGGAGGGGGGGGGGGGGGGGGGGCGTGATATGGATTGGCATAAGGAGGGGGGGGGGGGCGTGATATGGATTGGCATAAGGAAGGAGGGGGGGGGGGGGCGTGATATGGATTGGCATAAGGAGGGGGGGGGGCGTGATATGGATTGGCATAAGGAGGAAGGGGGAGGGTGTGATATGGATTGGCATAAGGAGTAGGGGGGGGGGTGTGATATGGATTGGCATAAGGAGTAGGGGGGGAGGGTGTGATGATGGATTGGCATAAGGAGTAGGGGGGGAGGGTGTGATATGGATTGGCATAAGGAGTAGGGGGGGAGGGTGTGATATGGATTGGCAACAGGAGGAGGGGGAGGGCGTTATATGGATTGGCATAAGGAGGGGGAGGGTGCGAGATATAGATTGGCATAAGGGGGGGGGGGGGGGGGGGGAGGCGTGATATGGATTGGCATAAGGAAGGGGCGGGGGAGGCGTGGATATGGATTTTGCATAAGGAGGGGGGGTAGGGCATGATGATATGATTGGCATAAGGATGAAGGGGGGTGGGGGGTGCGTGATATTGATTGGCATAAGGAGGAGGGGGGCGTGATACGGATTGGCATAAGGAGAGGGGGGGGGGCGCGATACGGATTGGCATAAGGAGGAGGAGGAGGGAGGGGGCGTGATATGGATTGGTATGAGGAGGACGGGGTGGGGGAGAGGGGGACGCGTGATATGGATTGGCATAAGGAGGGGGGGGGGGGGGGGGGGGGGGGGGGGAGCGTGGATACACGTGAGTGGGTAAACCTGGGAGGAGGGGGCATGTATGCAGGGCGTGACATGGGTGGGTGTACAAGGGTGGGGAGATGTATGATGCGACATGGAGGGGCCGACATAGGAGAGGGAAGGGCAAGTGAGGAGAGGCACGTATGCAGGACTCGACATATATGGGCATACTTGGAGGGGGGTGGGGGGGTAGGGAGGAACTAATGCAAGGTATGACGTGGTGGGTACGGGGGACGTGGATGCAGGGTATAGCATGGGTAGGACGTTGTGGATGCAGGATGTGACATGGATACGGGTGAGGGGGTTGTGGATGCAGTGTTGGCGGGTATGGAAGACGTGGATACAACGTAGCAAACACAGCGCGTGACATGGGTGGAAGGAATTGGGGCATGGATGCAGGGCGTGACGTGGCGGCCGTACTGGGGTGGAGCCGGCGCGGATGAGGGGCCAGACATGGATGGATGTATTGAGGCAGAGGGGCGCGAATAAATGGCGTCATTTGGGAGAGCGTGTCGGGGCAGAGGGGGAACAGATGAAAGGCATGTGATATAATGGGTGTATTGGGTAAGAGGGGGCGCAGATGAAGGGCGTGGACGTGAGTGGGCAAACCTTGGGGGGAGGGGGGGGGAAGTAGAGCAGATGCAGGATGAGAAATGGATGGGCGTAAATGCGGATGGGGCTGAGGGGTTGATGCGCATGGGTGGGCGTAAATACGGTGGAGGGAGTATGTAAGCAGGACGTAACATGGATGGCCAAACAGGGGGAGGTGGGGTGCAGGAAAATGGAAAATTGTGCAAACGCAGGGCTTGGTATGGATACGTGCACGTGAGAAGGAAGGGGAGGGTGGGGTGGTGGGGGTGGAAGCAAACGAAAAGGATGACCTGTGGGGGTACAGGACACGTGGATACAGGTATGCCATAGGTATGGGGCTGCGTGACGTGGGTGGGCGATTTGGGGCAGAAGGGGCATAGATGCAGGACGTGCATGACACGAGCGGCTGTGTTTGCGCCGAGGGGGCTCGGACGAAGAATGTGACGTGGGTAGACATATAGGGCAATAGGGGTGCGGATAATGAGCGTGACGTGGGTGGGCGTATTGGGGCAGAGGGGGGCGCTGATAAAGGGCATGACGTGGGTGGGCGTATTTAGGCAGATGGGGGCGCTGATAAAGGGCATGACGTGGGTGGGCGTATTTAGGCAGGTGGGGCGGGGATGAAGGGCGTGCGGGGGTGGCAGATTGAGGCAGATGGGATGCCGATGAAGGATATGACGTGGGAGTCTCATTGGGTCAAAGGGGGCGCGCATGAAAGACATGACATGAGGCAGAGCGGACCCAGATGAAGGGCGTGACATGGTGGGCGTGTTGGGGGCAGATGGGGGGTGTGGATGAAGGTCTTGATGTAGTTGTGTTATTGGGGGCAAAGAGGGCCCAGATGATGGGCGTGACGTGGGTGACTTACTGGGCAGAGGGAGCGGATGAAGAACATAACATGGTGGGCGCATGCGCGAAAGAAGAGTGTGACATAGTGGGTGTATTTGGGCGTGAGAAATGGGCGGGCACATGTGCGGGAGGGGGTGGGGATGTTAATGCACGTGGGTGGGCGTGATGGCTGGGGTAGGGGTGGGGGGGGGAGGGGAGCCAGTAAGCAGGGCCTGACATGGATGGCCAAAAGGGAGGTGGGGGGGGGGGGGGGGGTTGGAGAGAGGGAAAAGGCGCGGACGCAGGGTGTCTTATAAACAGGTGTTTATGAAAGGGGGGTGGTGAAAGGAGCACATGAAAACTATGATGTGTGTGTGTGTGTGCGGGGAGGGGGGGGGGGGGTGGGAGACATGGATGTAGGACGTGGATGTAGGTATCCCATTGGTATGGGTTTGCCATTGAAGGTCGTGGCGTGGATGGACGTATTGGGGCAGAGAGGACATGAATGCAGGGCGTGCGTGATACCACGGGTGGGCGTACCTGGGCGCAGAGGGGGCGCAGATGAAGAACGCTAGTCCACATCTGTTAGCACGTCACCGTTAAGTAGACGTGATGTTGGTCAAAGTTTGAGTCGGCTGACAGTCAACATCGAGTGGCATGTCACTTTAAAAGTAGCCATTCACAGAAAAAGGTGCAGTAACCTGCCACCTTGTTGGGAATAGTCGGTTACACCGTATGTGCCAGTCATTGAGGGATGGCTGCCTAAAACTCGGTCAGGTCACCAAAACGATGGTTAGAAAAAAAAAGGGTACCCCACCACCACCACCACAATCCCGTGGTGTGCCCTGAGCTACCTAAAAAAATGGTCACTGCCACCGAGAAAAATTAAAGCCTACAAATAAAAAATAGAAACTTCCCCTTAAACAGCTTTCCAGATGGTACGCAATTCTTTATTATTAAACAAAAATATATCAACAAATAGGACATATGAATGGCATCCAAATTTGGCTACCTATAATCAAAATCTTTGATTTTGTGGTTTGATATGCTGTATATGTGATCAAAGGGTTAGGTGGTGAAAACTTTTAAGGAAATAACCCAAGAACTTATTTTTTATTTAATTTTAAGTCACACTTTCAAAGATTTTTGGTGGTGACCATAAAAATGGGTAAGTTGTGGTGTCTCTGAAATGCATGTTAGTTCACTTTGTAACAGATTTTGTGATTCTTGATTCAAAGTGTTATATTTCATTCCTTTTCTCTCCGATTTTGACCAAATTGTGTCAGAACGTGCTTTGGGATATAAACTAGACACAAGCAAAAGGGATTTTAAAAAGATGGCCCTGTTTTTGTTTCACAGCGTTTTTTGGGGGATGTTGTAAAATTCGGTGGCAATAAGCTCAAATGGCGACTTAAAAGAACGTCATACTGTATTTGATGTAATAATTTTTAAGATGCCATACGCATATGAAAAGATTAATATGATCCTAAAACATAGGACAGCAAAGATTTAAATGTAGATGGTGAAAGTTTTTTTTTTGTCTTTGAGTTCAGCATCTGTCTTAAGTTGCCGTGTCCGTTGTGAAAACTTGCCACATGATTCATAGGTGTAAACTTTAATAAACGATTGATTTTTTAGATGCCATATATATGTTTATACTTTTAAACTGAAATTTTTTGTCATGGAAGCAAAATTTTGTAATTGAACATGGTTTACAGTTTGGACCTGAAATTTAAAAAAAATCGGGCTCTTAGGTAGCAGTTAATGTCTGCCATGACACACCACCTCTGTCTGTTTACTTTACAAACTCGAAAACGAGCGATTTGCAAAACACCATATAGACATGCACCTATAGAAATGCTACCAAGGCTTAAAACTGTGCAGTCATATTTTTTTGCATGGTGTTCAAATTTGGACATAAATGTGTGTGTTTTCCGTGAATTAAGTAACGATTCACGTTATTCCTTATATGACATGTGACGTGGTGAATAAGTGAGTGAGAACTGGCTGCTAGCAAAAACTGACACAAATGAAATGAGTGCACATGAAAACTAGCATTGTGCTAGTCTGTATTTCAAACTAAAATGACTGTCACGGATTTAAAATCTCATTGAGCGTAATTTTCGACAAGTCGCGCGGTTTTGGAAGGGACATCACTTTGCAAGTTCAAACATGGCGGAGACTGAATTGCATGGCGTTGACAGAATTGTTAAAACGGCGAATGCGGAAGGTAAGCACAATAGAATCATATGAAGATATTGCAGTATATTAGAAACTGCTGTAACTGTTGAATATTTGCATTTTAATTTATTGAGAATACATTAGAAAAAACTATATTACAGGCATCGTCGAAGCAAACACTTCAAACAGATCATGTGATTTTAGATCCTGTTCAACTTGTAGGACTGAGGTGGAGTGCTACTGACTGAAGTAAAATTCGTCAAGACTAGATCTCTAGCGGATGTTTTGCTCACGTTTTATGAATGCACAACATTTATTGAGTTTACTTTAATTGTTTTAATCAAGATCAATGGCGAAAAAAATAACCTTTTGAACTATACCATTTGGGCACCCACTATTTCTTTTTTTTGTGTGTGTTGAAGAAATCAATAAAGGTGTGGATGTAAGGGCTTTCTGTTAAGAGTAAAATGTAAACAAATAAACAAACCAACAAATCTGTATAAAATGGACACTTGATAATAGTTTAGTCTGTACATTTAAACTTATAATCTGATTTAGTAGTCAACCAGGCGTTCAGTTGCTTCTGGTAGTGTGTGTGTGTGTGTGTGTGTGTGTGTGTGTGTGTGTGTGCAAAGGGGAGGAGTGGGAGGGGGGGGGGATAGAGAGAGAGAGAGAGAAACCAGGTTAAGTGAATACTGTTTCACCTAATCTTGCCAGAGCTTGTAAGTCCGTACTTCTCAATTGCTCTCTCTCTCTCTCTCTCTCTCTCTCTCTCTCTCTCTCTGACAGAACTGACACTGAGGCCTGACCATGAACAGATTAATTACTTACACTGTCTGGATTTCTATATGAAGCCTTAAAATATAAAAGCCAAAGACTGTCAGTAATGATGATGTTAATTTGATGACCTTTAATTAAACGAAAAAAAGTTTAATTTCAATATTTTGCAGGGAAAAAGAGAATATCTGATTAAATGGAGTGGCTGGTCTTCTAAGTAAGTATTCTTTACAAAATAAGTGTATACCAGGTGATAATTTTAGACAGTTTTGTAGACAAAAAAAAAAAAGTTGAGTTCATACAGCAATGTAAACTGTGCTTTTGGGGGGTGTTTCCTACATGAATTAAACCATTTTCCAATAACAATTTAGTGGTGATTTTTTTAAAGGTAGGTGAAATGTTATTAGCACTTGATTTGTCATGTGTTGGTTTGTTGACCAGTGAACGTCCTTTCAAGCTGATGGGACAATAACGATATTGTAATAAAAAACATGTTCACCACAATGATTAACATAAATAACAATCAATCATTCACACATAAACAGCCAGTGAACAACACAAATAAAACAAGAGAGAGAGAGAAGGAAGGGGAGTAAAATTGGGAGGTGGAAAGGATAGGGACAGATGTATGGGGGAGTTGATGACAGTCACAGAGGCAGAGAGGTAATTGGTGGTCAGAAAGGGGAGGGTAATGGGGATGTCCTTGTGATTAGCTGCCAAGTTAACACATTCATAGTAATTCTTTAAAAATGATTTTGGTAAAAATAGAGGCATAGACATTGAGATGATGTGATTGTCATCATTAAACTTTAAAGACCTTCATTCAACTAAAGTTCCTAAGGAATAATGTATTTGTCATTATTATCATAGACTTGATTCAACTTAAGGTCTTAGGGGGAAAGTATGAATAAGCTTCAAGTTGCAAAGGAAAACTTATGGAGATTTCAGATAAATAAGATACAAAAAGTTCTTGCTTTTTATTTGTGTATTTTAACCCAAGAGTTGAATTTTTCCCTCATTAAGTAAAAAACAAACAAATAAACAAATATACAAATAGAAAACCTTTAATATTATAATATACTACAGTTTTTCTGTACATGATGTATTCATAATTTTGTTTACTGTTTCTTGTTGTTATAGTGTTTCTCCTTTGTGGCACAGACATAATACCTGGGAACCAGAAGAAAATCTACAGAATGATTTGATTGTGGTGCATCTACAAGGTAGGTGATTAATACTGAGTTGGTCTAGCACATTATGAATCATTTTTTGAATGAGTATGATTTCTTATTGTTTGCAAATTGTAAGAATGAAACAAAGGTGAACTTATTAAGATGCTCTTAAGTTTTCAGAATGTGTGAATTGTTTTTATGAATGTATCTCAGGGTGGAAATTAGAATCCAATTGAGATTGATTAGAATGATTACAGGCTAAAATTCAACAACGTGACAGGGTTTATTCTTGTCAAAAATCCTTATGGGTCAATTGGTCCACTGAAGCAAAAAAAAAAATTGGTTCATTTGAAGGAACAGTAGGTCACCAGTCAAAAAGAAGAAAAAGTGGCCTGAACGATTCAACAGTTACATTTAGTCATACAGTGCAAAATTAAAGAAATGATATTAAATCATATTTTGTGTGTTTATTTCTGAGTTCACCTTGTGTTTGTGTGTGTGTGTGTGTGTGTGTGTGTGTGTGTTGGAAAGAAAACTGTCATCCAGTCAGAGTCTCTGATATCCAACTGCTGTTCCCTTTCTTCAGTTCTTGAGCTTGTGTCTTCTGCTGGCATCACTTCACTTCTTTATTGTTATATCAGAAAAGTCACACAGGCTAGTATCCACATCAGTGTTCACTCTCATGAGCTGCTAGTAGTCTTTCTGAGAGGTGAGAGTCACTGAGAGGTGTGAGTGTTACATTTTCCACACATTGAAGGCCCTTTCACAGTCACAGGAGGAGTAGTTAGGTTGGTAAGGCCAAGAGTTCAAATCGAGCTGAAGCCACAGTATTGAGCAGGAGATGAACATGTGTCTTTGACTTCGGATCAGGAAATGTTTTATCCATGTTGATGATTCGTGAGTCACTGAGTGTGTGAGAATATGTATGGTGTGTGTGTACGTGCATGCGTGTGTGCATGCATAGACAATTCACTTGGAAAGAAAACTGAAATCCAGCCTCCGGTACAGTATCCCACTGCTGTTCCCCTTCTTCAGTTGTTGATCTTGAGTCTTCTACTGCTGGTATCACTCCACTTTTGTACAGCAGCATTGAAGTCAAAGTCACACAGGCTACCCTCTTCAATTTTCACTCTCATGAGCTGTTCACATCTGTCCAAGGAGAGTCTGTTTCTTAGAGGTGTAAGTGTCAGATTTTTGCACACTGAAGGCCCATCTTTCTAACACACCATGAAGGCTGGCGCAGTTGAATGCAAAAGCGATGCGCCCTTTGGCTTGAAGACGGAAAAGTATTGGGTCATTTTCAGCCTTGATGTGCCAATGGCGCGGGGCGCAGTCCAAAAATAAACCCTGATGTGAATTGCTATGATTAAAAGATCATCTGTATATTTTTTTTCTTTACAAAATCTTTAATAAATGACATGATTATTTTGCACTTGTGAATTTTCTTCTGTACCAAACCTTTGATATAATTACATGGTTAATTTTGCACTGCAGTTTGCTGTACTTAAGTGCATTATTGTGTGTGTGTGTGTGTGTGTGTGTGTGTGTGTGTGTGTGTGTGTGTGTGTGTGTGAAGTGTATGTTGGGCTCTTTAATTCTTTTGTGCAGTAAATTCTACTTAGTGTTCTCCATTGAACCTTAGATTTCAGCCTTTTCAGCTAGAGGAGATGGAAACATCTCGGTAAGGATTTATGTAGGGAAAATTAGAATTTTAGTTTGCCTTTGGAAAATAAGAATTCTAATGTTTACTAGTGGAATTATAAATTAGACTGAATTCTAATTTCCGATTTCACTTAAACATCATGGGTTTCTTTACAGATGTGTGGTGTGTGTGTGTGTGTGTGTGTGTGTGTGTGTGTGTGTGTGTGTTTAAATACTATGCATGTATATATTTCTATTGTTTGTGCTGTCTGGCCATTGATCCACGTACTGAAAGACTCAAAGATGTCAGTCATCATAGTGGAATAGGGATAACAAGATTGAGAAACATTGTTATAGATTGGAATGTTAGTTACTTCTCATTTCTTCAAGTGTCAAGTGTTGCACCTCTGTGTGTGTGTGTGTGTGTGTGTGTGTGTGTGTGTGTGTGTGTGCTGTGTGTGTGTGTGTGTGTGTGTTGTGTGTGTCTGTGTGTCTGTGTTTGTTTGTGTCTGTGCGTAAATACTGTTGTCAGCCAGAGATGCTAGGTAAAAACAGACAGATGGTCCAGTGAGTGGCTTGGGCAAGTCTTATGCTGATCTGTCTTGTGCTGATACCGTGATAGTACCTACACTGGCTGGGTCAGCTGTGATGACGCGATTCTTGATTGCAGTCCTTCAGTTTGCTTCAGTTTATCTTCCCTGGGGTTAATCTTTATTATTATTATTATTATATTGGGTATTTGTATAGCGCATATCCTCAGTCACAAACCAAGCTCTAAGCGCTTTGCAATAAACACACTATCTCACTCTCAATGGGATGCCTACCTGGGTAGAGCGGCTGAAGAGCAGCCTACTGGCGCTCATTAAGTCGTTTCCCGTAGCATTCAAATATGAGTCACTCATTTTCATTTATCTCATTTATTCCTCCAGTTTCTCACATAGGATGCATGCGATGTTTATACGTGTCCTCCATTTTTACGGTACACGATGGCACACGATAACAGTAAGTGACAATTTTTGTGGCTTGGTAATAAATACCAGGCAGCTGTCTTCAATCTACATCAATTTTACCAGGGTAGCGGGGGGACCCCCCCCCCCCCCCCCTGCTTTTTTCGATTTTCAACCGCCATGGGTTCTTTAACATGTGCAGGGGGCCAGGAAGGCACACGGGTCTGACTCGCTTATAGTCCCCATCTGATGGACTTGACGTTCAGTTCAATTTGTCATTCAAACTGGGAAAGAAAGGGCGAAAAAGGCAGGGCTCGAACCCATGCACGTCTCACACGTTGGATTGGCAGGTGAACATCTTAACCACTCTGCCACCTTTCTTCCTACAATCTTTACTACAATGATATAAATACAACTCATAAACTTTGTCAGGCACCTTTATCTATTAATTGAGGCAGCTGTTGTTGAACACAACTTGAGGAAGAACCAGGATATGATCTTGAATGATCTACTTTTCTCTGGAAAACCAGAGGTCATGCTGAAGCAGAAGGGCTGCACTTCTTGTGATCATGCAGGCATAAGTCTAGTGCCTCATCCACGGCATCTCAAGCATTTAGTATTGAGAAAAAGTTTTTTTTTTTTTTTTTCAAGTTTGATTTTTTTTATGTTTTAGCACCCATGTAAAGCGATTGGATGCTGGTCATCATATTTTAACAGTTATTTAGTCAAAGGTGAGCACACAAGCAAACACTCCAAGAGTGCAGTCTATTTTGTCATCACAGACACATGTGTTAGATTTGTAATAAGAACTGGTATTACATGTTACTTTTAAAGGTCATTTTTTAAAAAATAATTCTTTTGTTGTCTCAGTTCTTCAGTTCCACCTACTCCTGCAAAGGATGTGCCCTTTGATACAGCTGTTAAAGAAGGGACAAATGTGTGTGAAGCTTCATCCAGCCTCGTGCCTGACAGTCCTTCCTTGATGGTGGCAACTGAAGGGGAACTTGCATCACAGGTAAGAAAAAGAAAACAAACTTTAAAATAAAGATATAAAGTATACAATATTATTTCAGAAATTGTTCATATTTCATTTTGAGGCTAAGAATAAGATGTGAGCATAATGTCAGTGCTATTTTGCACTCTTCTGTGATATACGGTATAACAGCTAATTGTTTCCAAGTTATATGTAATATAAATCATATAGTTATATGCGCATGACAGTTGATGAAACTTTAATGTCAGTTTTTTTTTTTTTTTGCAATTCATGCACAGTTTTCTAATCATATAATACACATTTTTAACATCTATTTTTCTGATCTCTTGTTTTAAAACAGAGAAAAGGCATATACCAGCAGTTCCTCGTCAGCTGAGAGCAACTTTTTACAGAAAAGGTAAGTGGATGAAAAATCAGTCAACATTTTATGAGAAATTTGTTGCTATGATATGCGTAAGTTCTTTTTTTCCAAAAAAAAAATTTTTAAGAACATACAGTTGTCAATTACATTTACCCACTTTTAGTTTAATGCTAATCAGGCAACAAGTGTCAGCAAAGTTGCACTCTTAAGTTTTGCACTGCCTTTGGTAGAAAAAGGTATGGACTGCATTACACAGTTTACAGCTGTTTGAAGACAGGATTACCTGCTGTTCATACAGATTTGGCCCATTTGATGATTCCTCAGTCATTACACATGTACAATAGGCCACACAATTACAGCTGCTTTTACCGTAGATTTTTTTTCTATATGCTCTGCCTTTCTTCTGATAAACTTTGAGAATCTTTTTTTCTAGAAATAGTCAATTGGTAATGTCAAGAAGGTAATGTCTTGGAGTCATTGTGGACCTAAAAAAAGTTGTTGTTGGTTTTATTTTATGCTGTCTCAGGTTTTGTGCCACCCCAGTGGCACTGGGCCCACACTGCTCATTATGAATTTCCATAGCCACCTCTCTGATTGTTCAGCCAAACTCACGGCACAGGCAGCACACAGGGTGCAGTCAGTGTAATGTTCTTAAGAGGCAACCCACCAGAGGAGGCACTGCACTTCTGCTTAGCCACTTTGGTGGAGTGCAGTGGTGCCTAATCTGATCTGACATACTAAGCCAGCTTCTAATGACAGTAAAAGCTTAGTCATGGAGCCAGTGTGAGTGAGGCCCCCTCCAAAGTCACCACCATGTCCGTCCAGCGACACAGTCCCCATGAACTTGCGGACATAAGTAACTGCGACATAACTCACCAGTGGCACAGCTGAGAGAGGAAACTGAAAAGTGAGATCACTATGATAGGAGGGCTGGATGGGCACAGTACCTGAGACAATTTTTTTTTCATTTTACTGATTAATGAGGAAGGGGATGATATAGATGATGCTACAGAGTTCCATTTCAGTCTGAGACTATATGACAGGAATGTTTTGTATGCTTCCTTTATATCCCAACCAGCCCGGAAAAAATACAGACACCTGCAGAGTTGATGGTGAAATTTGAGCTACACTCTCAAGAACGCATCTATCAAAAAAAAAAAAAAAAAAAAAAAAAAAAAAAAAAAAAAAAACGCATCTATCAAGTGGATGAGACTCGACTGTGTGGTCCCAGTCTTCCCAACTGAGTTTGTAGCAGACTCGCACTCTGAGTAGGAGCCGATTAGGTCAGAAAAACCCCCACATGACTGGTGGGATTCAAACCCATGACCTCCATGACGGTTATCTGTGATGGTAACCACTAGGCCACAGTGCACAGTACTTTTTCAAAAAAAAGTCAAGGTAAACTTTTTAACATTAAAACAGTCTGTACTGAATTATCAGAACTGTGAATGTAATAGTCTACATCTATAAATCACTCTGGAAGGACACGTGTTACAGCATTCCTGCAAATTGAAAATTTACCAAAGGGAAATGGCGTGGCTGGCTGACCTCTTGAACTGAAAATATCATTGTCAGCATTTGAAGGTCAATTCGAAAATTTGTTTGTGGCATTCTGTGTATTGTGAGTTGATGAACAGACACCTCCCCCACCACACTCTTCACATTACAACTGATGAAATGGCTCAGTTTGAACCCAGATCTGGCTGAGATTTTTTCCCACTTCACAAGACCTTCAGTGGTGATCTTGGCACTAGTAATTCAGATGAGATGATAAACAAGGTCCTTGGAGCAGTATACACTTAGTGCATGGAAAAGAATTAATGGCAGCAAAGAAGTTGTCATTGGCAAAGTTCTGTAAAAAAAAAAAAAAAAAAAAAAAAAAAAAAAAAAACCTGTGTAATAAGGAAAGCAGGCACTGTTCTAAGGTCACACACTGACCTGTGTGTGAGAGCAGACAGAATGCCACATGGAGTTACTAGTTCCATTGTGACTAAATATGCAATGGAGTGCAATCCAATCCAGTCTTATTAATGTTATTGTATTTCATAATGGGATGAAAAATTGCATACTTCAAACAAGTTTACTCCTAAAAGCTGAACTACACTGTCATCTTTTAATTCTGACCTGAAATATGTCTTAGTTTATGAGATTAGTTTATGAGATTATAATATTGTACACTATATTTTGTGGTGTATTTAGTCCTTTTATGTTCTTGTTTCTTTTATCTGTATTGGAAGGGTGAATGATACCATTGATGATTTGTGTTCATTATTCATTTTTTGCTTGAATGGAAACGAAAGGTGGTAGAGATTATGCTTAAATTTACATTGGCACACTGGATTGTGTGTATTTCAGCTCCGATCTTCTTCCACCTTGTACCAGTAATCTGGATGAAACTGACAGTGACAAGGAGAGTCTTCTTTGTGAAGAGGACTTGCTGTCCAGTGGTGATGATTGGAAGCCAGAGGTATGTGGGAGGATTCATGTTATACTTCACTTAACTGTATGAACATGCAAGTTAAAGATTTGAAATTGTGCTCTGTCTTTGACTTTCAGCATTGCAACCTGTGCAGTGTGAAAAGGATGATGCAGACTGAAAGATGTTTAGCTGTATCCGATTATGGTAATGTGTCCTAGGATAGGAATAAGAAATGTAGCATTTGTTTTCTTCCAAATTAAACAAGTCACAGATCTCCAGGTTCTAATATGTGTTACTGAAATAGCCAGCTTGAAAACGAAGGATATAGTAATGGCCAGTAATATCTGAAAATGTGCTCAACCAAGCTGCATTGCTAAAGCTTTAGAATAATGACATGGATCAGGCCATTAATGAAAAAAACAAACTGTTATTTTATGCAAGTTTTAAAATCTGATAGTGCCATATGAGCTACATTTTAATATCTACATTTTTCATGTGTGTGTGTGTGTGTGTGTGTGTGTGTGTGTAAGTTCTTATGGGGATATAAGGGAATTTGTGATGGAGTGTGATTATTCCAATATTTTTCGGTAACACAAAATTCTTGACGCACGTCGGGCAGCGTAATATTTTTTTCGGAGAGCAGAAAGTGCTTCTTCACTGCTAGAGTGTTACATGAAAAAGGAAATGCTTGTATGCATGCCTGACGTGCGTCAAGAATTTGGTCTTACCGAAAAATACCGAATATTTGCACTCCGCCACAAATTCCCTTATGTCCCATACAAAACTTTTTTTCACACACACACACACATACACACACACTCTCTCTCTCTCTCTCTCTCTCACTCACTCACTCACTCACTCACTCTCTCACACACATTCTTATTCTTTAATGGCTGTGAATCTAGAAATGCTGATCCTGCTAATTATTTTGAGACATTAGTAAATTAAAAAAAAAAAATCCTTCTTGTTTTTTCAGACAAAGCGAAAAAACACAGCACCAGTTCCTCATTTTGGGAAAGTGACAGTGACCTGTTTGAAGAAGTGTAAGTACAGCACATTTATCTTTTTTGTGGTGAAGTTGTAATGAACCATGATTTGTGTTTTTGTAATAACTTATTTCATTTTTATGTATTCAGCGTTTCCTACGTGAAAACTTTTGCATACATTGGTGGTATTGCTCTTGAGTTTTATCTGTACTACTGTTCTGTATTTCTGTCGGTCATTCAGATTCATGAATCTGATCCTTCTTAACCACTATATGCTAATGTATGCATTTGTCAGTCCACATAATTTTATCCTGACTAGCCTTTCAGAAGTTGAATTGTTCAGTCGGCAGTGTCCAAATGTTGTAGAAGCAAATAAACTATTATTATTTTATAAACTGGTCCTGTGTCATTTAATGTACAAAAAATGTTCATAGTCCCAATGCTTGGCAGAAATTTGTATAGGAGAGGAGGATATGTATTGCGAGAGAGTAGAGTTTCTTCCAGAGGATTAATTAGCTTAACACTCAGTATTTTTCTGTGCTGTCCTTCTCCAGATGACTTAAAGTTTGAAGCAGTGAATAAGCCACATGACTGATTGAACAAGAACTCAGTTTGTAACACATTTTATGATGCGGAATCTAAGTTTTCTTGTGCCAGCAGAATCCCAAGCATTGCAACTACAAAGTTTGCAGATATTCAGATGTTCTCGTTTATAATTTAAACATGGTCTTGTGTACCCCAGCATTGTTTTAGTGTTTCCAAATGGTAAATGCCAGTCTGCTTAAACATCTTAATTTTGCAGGAAACATGAAAGGTCAAGACCTAAGAAAAGAGGCAACCGAAAGAAAACTGAGGCAAGTTGCTCAGGATGGTTGTATTAATAATTGTGTGATTTTGGTTATTTAGTATTTTGTTTGATGACAGTTTTGTTTGATGTTTCTTATCATAAAAGTTAAGTCCTGTCATTGACAGAATGTTTTTTTTTTTCATGACAAAAAGGGATCCATGTGACAAACTGATATCGTTTTTAGTGGGAGAGAAAGGCTATCTAGCTCAACCCATAACAGTTCCAATTGGGCACATCGAACAGCATGAACATGTATCATAATAAATAGGCTGTCTTTCTTCAACAGATGGTGGCATGGAATATATCATCCAGCTCAGTCATGTCAGCTCAGACTGGGCAACATAACAAGTTCATAGCATATAAATTGTTAGCATAATTTTCATTTACATCATTACGAGAGTTTTTTTTTTTAATTATATAAACTTTCCAGGATTCAATCTGTGACAATTAGTTTTGTCTCATCTCAAAATGGCATCCCAGAATAATGACAAGGAATGTTATTTCACCACTTCCAAACATACTCCTCTTTTAGGACATTAGTAGAGTCTTTAAACAGATAAGATGAAAATAATGAAGCCTCGAACGCTCAAATGTCCAGTTAGAGATGTAAAGAAGAAAAGGTTTACAAATAGGTCTTGCAAGAGGAAGAGGATCTGATATGGCATTAGGAGGTCCACTGTAATGTGTAGTTTTTGTAATGCTGTTGGATGAACACTTCATTCTAAAAGGTATTCCATTAGGGAGGAAGGTGGCAGAGTGGTTAAGATGTACGTGGGTTTGAGCCCAAACACAAACCCATTATGAAAATTGGACTTGAAATATGTTGAACTTCAAACCTTGCCAGTAGGAGGCTGTCATGATTCATCAAGATTTTGATAGACATGCATAGGCAGCAATAAAGACAGTGTCAGAGTAATAGTTTCAATTTACCATGCATTGTGAATTTCAGTATTAGCCCTTCTCTGTGCCATGTTTACTAACAATCTTTACATTGCATTTACATACTTCTTTTCTTACATCTTCATTATTTTTCAGGCGAGACCATGCCTATTCCCATACCTATGCGAGTGATAATAAAATAGGTAAGTAATTATCGTGATAATGATCTTAAGAGCAATTCTAAAATAATTTCATATTTGACGTTCATATTTCATAAAGTGTTTGATTACATACTACATGTGTATTTTGTTTAAGTGTTTGGTGTTTCTTTTATGTGGTATACAGTATACTGCTAAGCAGCCCTTACACTTTTTTTTTAAATTGTGCATCAGGTTGATGAAAAGAGAAGCAATCTCTACTTTATTCTCAGTGTTTACAGACTATTTGATGCTTTTTTTGCCCCTGCTAATGATAATAATTGCTTGGTCGCGGAGCCAGTGTGAGTGAGGTCCCTCACCCCACCCCTACCCCTGAGGGCATTACCACATCAGTCCAGCAACTGAACTTGATGACACCAGTAACCATGACATGAACTCACCAAGGGCACAGCTGAGAAAAGGAAACTGAAACTGAGGTCGCTATGAGAGCAGTGCTTGAAGGGCCACAGAACCTGAGACAATTTTTCAATTGTGCTAATTGGTGAGGATGAGGAAGATACAGATGATGTCACAGAGTTCATTTTTGGCAAGAGACCACATGACATGGCTGTACTCTATGCCTACTTAAATAATATAGCCCAGCATCAACCAGGCCTGAGAGATACAGACACCTGCAGTGTTGGTCAGGACATTTTAGCAACACTCTCGAAGCACATCCATTAAGTGGATGAGACTCTACTGTGTGGTCTCAGTCTTCCCAGCTTAGCCCATAGCAAACTCTCAACTCTGGGTAGGAGCCGGTCGGGGCAAAAAACAACCCACATGACTGATGGGATTTGAACCCACTACTTCCCAGGTGGTTGTCCTTGACATTAACCACTACACCACGGTGCCTGATAAATTGTCTGAAGCTTAATTAGCGTGTTTTGTTTCATTATTGTTGATGGAACAAGGTTTTAGAAGAAGTACAATATTTCTTTTTCATTTATATTGGGAGGAAGGTGGCAGAGTGGTTGAGATGTTCACCTGCCAATTCAGTATGTGAGAAGTACCTGGGTTGTCACCCGGCCTTTTTCCCTTTTCTCTCCCCAGTTTGATTGACAAATTAAAACTGAACATTAAGTTCATTGGATGTGGACTATAACTGAGTCAGCCCGAACTGCCTTCCTGGTCCCCTGTGTACCTTAAAGAATCACATCAGTTGAAAATCAAAAAGGGGAGGCGGGGGGGAAGGGGGGTTCCACTGCCCTGGCAAAATTAATGTAGATTGAAGACGGCTGCCTGGTAGTTCTTACCAGGCCCAAAAAAGTGCCCCTTGTTCTTCTTCTTTTTCTGCGTTCCCTGGTCATGCTGGTCAGATACAAAGTCCGGTACCTCGGGCAAAGTCAGCAGTCTGTTGGAGTGAGTCTACCATTCCCCACAGCTTTTCTTGGAGTTCCACTGCACTGGGCCAAAAACCCACGTCTTGGGCTGTGGAAGGTGGGACAGCACTGAAGTGTGTGGGCTGGGTTCTGTGGGCCTGTACCGCATGGGCGCTTATCTGTATGCGATATATTCAGGTGATATATGCGGGAGAGCAACTGGCAGTGTGCAGTTCTTAGTCTGAATGTGGCAACTTATTGGGCATGCTCAAGATGGTGAATGTCATCCTTCTATACCTCCACCTGTTGGCTTTCTCTCCATGCAGTCCTGAACTGGCTGTGACTGATTGTCTTACCCTCTCTAGATACAGCATGGGCAGGTTGGTGTTGTTGGCTGCCCGCCTTGGAGAGTCTGTCTGCCTCTTCATTCCCTTCCACTTCCCATAGCCATTGTTTTCAAACTGTTGTGTGAATGTAGGTACTAGTAACGCAAAAATACTTCATTTTCCTAAAGCGGTACCTTGATCTATACCTAATGTGATGGTGGAGCTTTGGTCGCCAAGAAACTTGCATCGCAAACCCATTTTGTCGGCAAGAATTCATTTGACCAATGTTTGAGATTTGGTTCTCAGCTGCATATATTATTGGTGGTGGTCATTTACTCAATATGTGTGGCAGAGCGCTTTCGATGACTGTACAAGTGGATTATTGTTAATGATGACTCCACATACTGATGGCTTTCGTCACATTTTTTAACTGCAGAATGTTTGTACTACACGTATGCTGTCGGTTTTAAGCAGAATGCACAGCGTTGCTCCAGTCATAGCACGGATCACTTGTTCAGGTATAAGTGTACATACAAATTAAAAGATGATCAGAATGAAAGCAGAGGTCAGCATTGTTACTCCTTGTTACAGGAAGGTGTGACCAAGGCAGCAGGCAACAGAAACCTGATGAAGACCAGCCGCAGCACTTGTCATCTGCCCCTTGGAACACCAGTTTCCTGTCCCACAGAACCATGTGGATCTACTTCTTCAACAGATGAACGAGGTGAATATGTGATGTAATCCAGGTGTTTCTTAAATTTATTTTTGCAGTTGACTGATTACATTGAATCTTGTCATCTCTTAGAGGCTGTGGGAACATAGTCTGGTTTCATTACAAATTGTCAAAGAATAGCACATGGAGGCTTCAGATGAAGTTCACACTTCAATCTTTCAATACAGTTGGCAAATGATTGGCTGAAAATAAAGAGTAGGTGGGTGAATCAGTTGCCATGTCCTGGACAATAAAGTAGCTGAGGTCATAATTGGCTGTGTCACTGCATGTGTGCCACTTCCCTCTTAGCAAAACCATTTTTTTCACAGATTTTGATAACACAAATAAATGTCCACATGATCAGTGAAGTAGTTGGTAGGTTGATTGATTGTGAGAATAGGTTTTCTTTGTTAGTTCAACATTTCACTTAGTTTGCAGTCCACTTGCATTTTTCAGACCTAAGAGTCCAAATATTTGTAGTAGTGTAGCTTAACTACAAGAAATGTGTCCCAGATTTTAAAAGTGATGATTTTTTTTATTTAATGGCTAACAGTTTAATTTCAGTCTTCAGAAGTATGGAATAAGCCATGGCATATGACTTGTCCATAGGTTGTTTAAGACTAAGTATTATAGAAAGACAAGTTTTTCCCTATTTCCTCCCTCCATGCAAGTTTGTCAAGGGATATCCAAGGAAAAATTTGCTAAGTCATTTTAAGGTATTAGTGGCATTCTATCAAAATATGTGTGTGTGTGTGTGTGTGTGTGTGTGTGTGTGTGTGTGTGTGTGTGTGTGTGGTTTGATCATGTTAGTAGTGGTGTAATTGTATGATATCTTATCACCTTCTGTAATGATTTCATTTTTTTAAGAAAAATATATTACTTTCTTATCTCTTAAAGAGGTGCTATGGCCTCATAGTTGAAACATTTTACTCCAGAAGTCATAATTTCATTTCTTAAGACAATTTTTCCATGCGTGTTTATTACCAAATGTTTGTTTATTTACGGTTAGTTTGTTCATTCTTTGTTGTTGTTGTTTTATGTTTGTGCCACCCCTGCAGCACTGTACCTACACCACTCATTCATGATCTTCATCCACAGCCATACCTCATCTTGTCTGACTATAGCCATAGCCTAGCTTGTCTGGCCAGTGCAGCACTCATGGAGCAGTCAGTGCTAAGTCATTAAGAGGCAGCCCACCAGAGGAGGCACTGCACTGCTGCCTGTTGAGTACTTCAGTGGTGTTTCTGTTTCTTACATATATTTAGAATCCTTTTAGACTATGTTTTTAACCTGGTTTCAGAAATGGGAGGATATTCCTTGCATGTTGCCATGGCAGGCCCTCAATTTTATGGTCCTGTAAATTATGATTCATCTCTGGGATAGGTGAAAAGTACACATTCAATGAAGCATTTGTTGTTTTCTTTTTTCAATAGGCAGCGGTATTGGGCTCTATGCGGTCAGCTGGACATTAAACAGTCATGATGATAATAGTTAGTGGCAAAAAATTTATATTTTTTTATCTTTTAAGAAAAAAGCCCCCATTGTTCAGAAATATCTCATTTCTGCTTTCAGAGTCGAGCCATGATAACTTGGCTGAAGAACGGGCATCACTTGAAAAGACCAGAAAACCCTCATGTCTACAGGACACCAGCTCCAAGAAATAGGTGCCAAAGGCAGGGATCCAAGAGACATCGGAAAAGAGTAAAGTGCTGCATTGAAAACTGTTCAGGATTGGTTGTAAACTTGGCTAGACATCTCAGGCAAATCCATAAAGACATTCCTGAATATGAAGTTCGCGATCTGATTAAGAGAAACAAGGGAACACCAAAGCGCTCATATCCTGTGCTTCAGTGCAGCGTGGATGGCTGTATTTGGAAAGGGACAAGAGTTGACAAACATCTAGCTTCAAAAGTGCATGGGTATGATAAACACACTGCTAAAATTGTGGCTAAAAATATCAAAAGCTCCAGTGCTTCTTCAAAACATACTTTGGGCCAGAATAAGTATACAGCAGCATCTTTGTCAAATGAATTTCTGATTTGGTTTGAATCGATAGAAGGTGGGAAACTTGTGCCTGACTTTATGGATACTCATAAGCAAAAGGAAAAAAAGAAAACGAAACAAAAAGGTTGCATACATGGTTCAAGTGGTTTTGGAAAAATGCCTGGGAACGGGAGAATTTCACTCATCAGCTCTTCATCGCCTGTCAACAATTGGAAGACCAGTAAAAGATGGTCAGCTTTCAGTAGTTGAGCAGCTAAAAGTAGACAAGTCCTGGGGCACAGTGAAAAAACTATTTGAATGCTTTCACCCATTTCTTGGACTTTTTGGAAGCAAAGCAGCCTCCTCTCGTTGTGCTGCTTCTCTTGCTTCTGTTCGTACATGTCTGAAGGGGTCACTCCATACTGTGACAAATTTGCTTTGGAAGAGCTCCAACGCCGAAAATTACAAGACAGGAATGAGGTGATCAATTTTGATCACATAAAGCAGTACTTAAAGATGAAAATTGCCAAATCTTTGTTGAAATCTGGTGTCAGTAAATCACAAGAAGTTGAGGAGCAGAAAAAAACAAAGCTCACAGAATTGGCCGACATCTTCTCCTCCAGTTGGCTGTCAAAACGGGAAGAGGACAGGTGTGTTTTCTGACTTGAAATGCTCGGATATTGGAAAAGCACAGAAGGAAGGGGATGGATACGTACTGCTAGTGGCAGAAGGAAAAACTTTCCGCGTTTCTGGAGCACAGCAGGTATTTTTTGCTCTGATGATGAATTTGAACTTTTGAACAAATTTATCACAGATGTACGACCATTATTTGATCCCAAAATGGACCAAGTGTTCTGCCGTCTTTCTGGAGACCGAGCTTCTGTTGGAGAAATAGGTGACTTTTTGAAAGATGCTTGGGTTGACTTTGGTTCCATTGTGAGTTGGATGTGGGCAAAATGACTTTCACATTGATCAGAAAAAACAATTATCAGTAAATCAAGAGAAGAAGGGATCAACAGAGATGAAAAACATGACATGGCTGTTCACATGGATCACAGTGTGCAAACTGCCGATCGACATTATGATGTGAGCACCGGTTCAAAACTGACAGCAAAATTCCGTACAGTCTTTGCCCATTTTCATGACCCTTTTAGACTCTGATGAAGAGGAAAACCAGGATGATATCTTGCCCTCCAGCAAAATAAATCAGGCTATCATCTCTTAAATTGCATCCCCAAACAGGAACGTTATAGGGATGAAAACTGTGATGACTCTCCACAAGTTTTGGGACAGGTGAAACCAAAAGGAAATACATTTGGCAAGCCTGATCTTTTCACTAATGAAGACAAGATGAGACTGTTGAGATGTTGCTCAGATCTCATTGACAGTGGCAGAAAGAAAGCATTTGTTGTCACAAAAGCAATGATAATCCAGAAAATACAGCTGTCAGGACCAAAACTTTTCTGATCTTTTAAAAAATTACACAACACGCTCAATTGTGCAACAGGATTCGATGTGAAATAAGAAAAACAACGAGTAAGGTGGTCGTGCTATTGTTTTCTTCACAAAACATCATTTACTGGAATGCATGCTGAGAAATTCTAATATTCCATGCATTTTATTGTTAGATTGTGCAAGGACAAGTATAAATGTTCACACCTTGATGTGAATAGTCTAAGACCAGTGAGCATTTCATATGAACTTGAAGTGAAAAAAACCAGAATGCAGACAGATTATTCAGATAATTCATGTGTAGAGAATTCTTGGAGCCTCCCATGACAACTTTTTCTTACTGATTGTTGTTGTTATTATAATTTGAAATAACAAATGTTTGCTTTGGTGTGTGGCAATTTGAAAATAAAATCTTTATTTTTTGTTTTGGTGTGACATTTTGCATGCATATGTGTGTGCTTTTTCTCCACAAATAGTATGAAAAGCTTTTTGTTGAAACAAACACTAAGGTTCTTCACATATTTCATCATTGTAGAAAAACTGCATTTACTGGTATTTTTCATTTACCTTGTTTGTTGGAGTATTCATATGAAAAGATAATAAAGATCACTTTGTGTTTTAGAAATTTACTTTATCTCCACAGAAATTAACTTAGGTTTGAATGTTACAAAAAAAGTCTGGTTGTATTGGTGTATTTTTTTTAAAAATGGTATGGATACAAGACAAGATCTCAGTGACCAGCACCACGCAAACTGTGAGGGCATTCTATTGAAAGTAAAATGCTAATGAACGCTTGCACGGAAGTGTGCATGATTATTACATTTGAATATATCAAGTTTTTGTAGGAATCGGGTTTCTTCTTTAAAAGTGATCTTATTTTTTTATTTGAGAATTTTATCTCTTGAAATAAATAGTAGAGAGTAGTCAGATCTGTGGAATGTCATAAAGGAGCTATATGGTTTACCTTTTGCCCTCTGCGTGTGAGTGTGTGTGTGTGTGTGTGTGTGTGTGTGTGTGTGTGTGATTCTCTCTTGATTTTTTTAACAAAATGGAAGTGTTTTAAGTCTTAAGCACAGTTATCTGGAAAAAAGAGGAAATCAAGGAAATATCATATTTGTACTGTTTCATTGCACTCTTTTTAAATTGAAAAAAATGAACACATTGAACTTCCAAGCTCATCTCTCTGGAATGGAATTCTAGGGAGCTAATGAAACCCCCTGTTCCCACACCCATCCCGCCTCCTGTAGGTGCAAGAGTCTGCAAAAACTGTAATGTGAGGAATGCATGCACAGGTCCATAGCTTGTCTCTCAGTGTTTTGCCAATGTATAGATCTTGATATTACACAATGTGCTTTTAAATTTGGGATGTTAATTTTGACTCGCTTGTCAAAAAAACTATTTTATCAGGGTCATCTCCACTTTCATCTCTAGCAGAAACATGTTCGACATGTAGTTTCATTTTGATGCTGCCTTCTAAAAAAAAAATTCACCAAGTGTGTCAGAATCATGACCTTGATATAGGTCCGTGTTGAATTGTCATATCAGTGTGGAGTGGTATATAGTAATATGTATGATGTATATATATATATATATATTTTTTTTTTTTTCTGTTGAGAGGATTTTACTATATTTTCAAGCTTGTAATGAGATTGTTCAAGCAAGCTTTACTCTCTTGAGAATTCCTGGTCAGTATTTACTGGAATGCTGAGGAAAAATTGATGCTGTATAGTTTGGTCAGCTTTTTTTTTTTTTTTTGTGCTGTCTCATCGATGTGTGCCTCTCGTCAGTGGCATTACTCCC
>JADBJO010014399.1:0-68311 GCA_016801955.1 Conus betulinus | reverse complement strand
CAAACGCCTCCGCCATTGTTGGCGCTACAAACACGCATGCGTACGCATGTACAAAAGATCGGAATGAAGTAGGCTACATGTAAGCAACAAGAGTAGACAATGCAGGGTCGGTCACACACACGTATGCGCACGCACACACGCACACACACACACACACACACAGCGGGCGAGAGACAGAGACAGAGACACAGAGAGACAGAGGAAAGTAATTGCTTGGTGGAATGTCTTATCTCGGCATCTAGCATCTTGTTGCCAAATTTTGCTCCAGGGGCCTACAGACTGAGTCGCACTTTATTTTACTTTAGTTTATTTTTTTAACATGCGCGCTGGTGACCTCGTTTTTGAGTGAACCAGTCTTTTAGGAAGAAGAAGAAGAAGAGCACCACACACACTACGGCTTGCTGAGCTAACACTGCCTCCATAGATACACGTGCCGGATCCTGGCCAACTTATAAAAACAAACTTCTCTATGAAAAAAAACAACTCAAGAACGCGTGATGAACCGAAGTTGTATCAAACGGCACAAAGAAGAATCACAACACACAAATGAAACACACACAGTTAATTATATCCAGTTATAGAGTGTGAAAGAATACTAATCTGTAAAGCACAACAGGAACAGCACAGCATGAGAACACATGTGCTCCCTTGTGCACAGCTGTGGTACACGCAGCTTGTCAGCACTCAGCCGTGAGTCATGCAGCCTGTTTATCGCCTGCCGGGCAGGCAGGAGACTAAAGAGCATGATTTTCATCTCGGCTGGACAGCTGCGTTCAAGACCATGACCTGTGGCCTCTTGTCATATGCAACATTGATGCTGGGGCTTCTGGTAATGTTGTTTTTCACTCGCAGTGCTGACTGCATGTGCCATCTCTTTATGCACTTGGTTGTTGCTATGTGTACCCTTCCCTTGGCAACATCTGTGAGAAACATCAGTGAGACCAGGGGGGACACCATGCCATTTCCTTGCGTACTTGTTGACTTTGGCCTCTATTGATTCCACTGTGTTGGTGCTGATATTCTATATCAGCAGAGGCCAGAAGAGCTTCTGGATCAGCATGAAACTACAGACACCTGACCATCTATTTTTACCACAGAGCCACACTGGTCTAGTATCTGCAGCATCTGCAGGCTTTCTTCTGTCATTTGCTTGGTTTCTTTTCCACTCTGTCTCTTTCAAAAATTCATCACAGCACTTTCACGGCTTGATTGGTTACAGTTTTAGCTATCTTCCCTTTCAGCAGGGACAGGCTTCATGGTTTCCTTGGTTTGAAACTCATCCTTGATAAAGCAGCTGACTTGTCTGACTGCTTCAGTACTTCCTGTATCTCATCCGCCCTGGTGGTAAGAAATTTTGTTGTTTCAAGACAGGACACTTGAGGAGGCAGTTGGTATCTATTTCAAGTGTCTGCTGAATCTGTACCACTCATGGTTGCTTTCAAGATGACTCCAATGCCAACACAAACAGCATTTTTATACCAATTCAGATTGGCCCAGTCTACTGTGTAGTCTTTTGCTGAGAACCTAACGGTGCCCTTTCTGCTATACTGTTTATGTTGGCACTGGAGTTACCATGAAAGCAGCCATGAGTGGTACAGATTCAGCAGACCATCCAAGAAATCATTCAAATTCTCCCTCAGCATAGGTCTCTGGTGTTCTTCAGAACTTGATACATCTCAAGGGCCGACTGAATCAACTTGTGAAGAACTGATCCATATCCATTTGCCAGATTGAGCTATACCCACTTCAAGGTCCCGTTTCTCTCTTCTTAGCTCTTTAGAATACTTCCCAAATCACAGCGGCATCTTTCTAACTTCCCAAAATCACAGCGGCATCTTCTAACTTCCCAAATCACAGCGGCATCTTCTACACTGACAGACACTCCTATGATGCCTCCTCCTTGATCTGACAAATCCAGATACTCAATTTCTGTGAGGTCTTTAGTCAGCCCTGGCCGCCATGTTATTTTTGGGGAGAAGTCTTCACATTTGGTTGTTTTACTTCAATGCATCCCTACAGGTTCCATAAACAATGCCTCCAAATGTGGCCAGTTTGTGCTTTAGTGTTCTCCCCCCATCCAGTGTGGCGATCATCTTTTCATCTAATTTCTCCCATTTCTCTTAAGCACTTACAGGTGAAAAGTTGAGTTTCTGGCCTTTGACATCAAAAGCCTGTACAAATTCTCATATGACCAATCAGTATGGACGTCCTTGGCACTATGGTTTGAATTCTGGCCTTGGTCTTTCCACATCTGCTGTTCGTTCATCAGAGTCTTCACAGAACCCTTCATATTCTGTGGAATTTCATGTCATGCTCAGTGTTGAATTTCATCCCAAAGACAAATGGTAATATTGGTTTATTATTTATAGTAAGGTGTGAATTTCCAGTCGTGATTGGTCCGGGGCTGCTAGACTCATCGTTCTTTTACCCTCTCCATGATTCTGGGTGACCTTACTTTTCTGGTACCAGTGGCAAGTTCAAGGAAGGAAAAATGAGCAGCCAGCCCATGAGTCTGCAAATCTGTTTTTTTATTTCAGTGTCATATGCTCTTTCCTGAATGTCCTCGGGACTGCTGCCAAAAGTCAGTGGTGTAGTCACCTGCCAGTAGGAAGAAACTCCAGGAAGAGCTTGACAGCAGACGTGTTCAGCTAAGGAACCCCATGTACAGGTGTTCTGGCCCTGAACTCTTACACTTTAAGGACTGGGCTGCTACAAGGTCATGACGCCCTTTTCCTGTCAGGTTTTCTTTTTCCTGACACTGCCAGGATTTGAACCAGTAACTTCTGAATGGTTGTCTTAACCACCTTGCTATGGGACATCAATTCTAAGTCGGGAAATTGAAGCCTTATGAAGTTCACCTATGTTCCGTTTGGAACTCTTTCAGTTGCTTCTGCCATTGCCCACAGGGTTTTAGTCTTCTTCTTATCAGATATTGCTAGCCATTCCATGGCAAGCCAAAAACAAAGGGAATGAACTCTTATAAGACTGTCTGAAGAGTCCTGGGACTGAGAATGGTTGCCCTTTAACTCATTAGCTATACATGGGAATAGATCAATAAAATGTCTCAACTGTAAGTATATGTGCAGGAAATTTGCCTCAAACTGGCTTACCTTGATTAACCCTTACACCGCCAAAGGCGCCTTACCTAACTCCCGATATTCTCACTCTCTAATCTGATGAGACAGAAAGCCAGAAAGAAATGTCACAGTTGGGGTGATTCCCTGACCTGTGCTCACAGCCCATTTTGCTTCATCAGAGCGCTGTTCAGTTAAGTGTTCTTTATCAATTCATTCCGATTGTTTTTCCATTCACTATGACGTCACAACCAAGCACTTCACGTACTCAGCCTCACTGTACATTTACCACAGATCAGATGCTGGATATATTGAAAAGACGGTCAATTGATACTGAATAAGATAAAGAACACCCAGATTGTGAGCAGCAAACATCTGGCTACATGAAAGGGGGAGCTTGACCGAATTATCACAGTGGCTGACTGTTGGAGGCATGCCAACTGGCTGAGCAGTGCTCAGTGTATCATGCACACACACACACACACACACACACAAGAGGCCCTTGACAAGCTTAGTGTTGCTGGCTCTGGGCCAACTTTTTGTGCCTATCACTCAGTGAGAGAGGCCTTATAGGAGGTGAGTAGCAGCCACGAGATAATGAATGAACTGCAAGCCCAGCTGGTTTGCCATGAATCGAGGTCGAAGGGGACGTGGCTGACTGACTGACACGTGTCAGAGGTCTGCTGCAGAGACAAGTTGGAGTGGTGAGCTGCACTCATAGGCCCTATCAGAATTGCTCTTCAGGTTATAGAGACCCACAGGCAAGTGAATGACTGTTTTCACAGAAAATATTGCTTTGAACAGCGAGAGTGAAAGGGATGATGTATGTGCATGTGCATGTGTGTGTGTGTGTGTGTGTGCGCGCGCATGTGTGTGTGTGTGTGTGTGTGTGTGTGTGTGTGTGTGTGTGTGTGTGTGTGTGTTTTTTCCCTTTTTTTTTCATGTGTGTACAAGTGGGGCATAAGAAAGTGTGTGTGTGTGTGTGTGTGTGTGTGTGTGTGTGTGTGTGTGTGTGTGTGTGGTTTCTTTTCTGCATGACCTCATTAGTCATATCACTAATTATTCCTCTGAATGTTGTTTCAGGAGTGCTGGTGAACAAGGATGATTTTCACCTGTGGACTTCTTCCAGCTCTTTTTCTGCTGTTGGAGGGTATGTTGATTTCTTGCGGGTTTTTTTTTTTTTCATTTTTCTGTTGGATATTACATACTTTCTGGTCTTTATTTTGTGAGTGAAGCATTTTTTCCTTCTTTGTTCAGAGTTTGATTGCATGCTTTTTTTCTTTTTTCATGTTGACACTACAGTTAGCATTCAATTTTTTATTTTGCTTTTTTTTTTTTTTTTTGCATTTGAAATTACCAAAAATTTGAAATTGTTTTTCTAACCATTACTGACATTCTATAATTTAACAAAAGTACAGTTTGTTTCCTCCATCCATTTCCCAAAAAAAACAGCATGAGAATTGGTTGCTTAGTTCCAGAGATATCCGCATTTCACACATGCTGGTATGAAATAAGAAATTTTCTGAAAAATGGCTGGCGATGGGAATTTATGCAAAACAGAATGTCTGGTGGTGAAAGGGTAAAAAATGCATGCATGTTGCATGCCTAACACAACAGAAAATGAAAATGCAGCCATGTGGATAAGTAAAGACAATCAAAGTCCAATAGCCAGATGGCTACATGGGCAGTGAACTCAGATATTAACTGCATCTTAAGCAAGATATCTTAAACGGCAGCACCCACCCTCTTCTTCTGCCATGGCAAATATCCCTCTTCTTCTGCCATGGCACCCATCCCTCTTCTTCTGCCGTGGCACCCCTCCCTCTTCTTCTGCCATGTGACCCGTCCCCCTTCTTCTGCCATGGCACCCATCCCTCTTCTTCTGCCGTGGCACCCCTCCCTCTTCTTCTGCCATGGCACCCATCCCTCTTCTGCCATGGCACCCATCCCTCTTCTTCTGCCATGGCACCCATCCCTCTTCTTCTGCCATGGCACCCATCCCTCTTCTTCTGTCTTGGCACCCATCCCTCTTCCTTCTGCCATGGCACCCATCCCTCTTCTTCTTCTGCCATGGCACCCATCCTTCTTCTGCCATGGCACCCATCTTTTTCTGCCATGAAACCCATCCTTCTTCTGCCATGGCACCCATCCCCCTTCTTCTGCCATGGCACCCATCCCTCTTCTGCCATGGCACCCATCCCTCTTCTTCTGCCATGGCACCCATCCCTCTTCTGCCACGGCACCCATCCTCTCTTCTTCTGCCATGGCACCCATCCCTCTTCTTCTCCCATGGCCATGGCACCATCCCTCTACTTCTGCCATGGCACCCATCCCTCTACTTCTTCTGCCATGGCACCCATCCCTCTTCTGCCATGGGCACCCATCCCTCTTCTGCCATGGCACCCATCCCTCTTCTTCTCCCATGGCACCCACCCCTCTTCTTCTGACATGGCACACATCCCTCTTCTTCTACCATGGCACCCATCCCTCTCCTTCTGCCAAGGCACCCATCCCTCTTCTTCTGCCATGGCACACATCAATCTTCTTCTGCCATGGCACCCATCCCTCTTCTGCCATGGCATCCATCCCTCATCTTCTGCCATGGCACCCATCCCTCTTCTTCTGCCATGACACCCATCCCCCTTCTTCTGCCATGACACCCATCCCCTTCTTCTACCATGGCACCCATCCCTCTTCTTCTCCCATGGCACCCACCCCTCTTCTTTTTGCCATGGCACCCATTCCTCTTCTTCTGCCATGGCACACATCCCTCCTCTTCTGCCATGGCACCCATTATTCTTCTGCCATGGCACCCATCCCTCTTCTGCCATGGCACCCATCCCAGTTCTTCTGCCGTGTTACCCATCCCTCTTCTTCTGCGGTGGCATCCATCCTTCTTCTGTCATGGCACCCATTCCTCTTCTGCCATGACCCCCCCATCCCTCTTCTTCTGCCATGGCACCCATCCCTCTACTTCTGCCATGGCACCCATCCCTCTTCTTTCTGCCATGCCACCCATCCCTCTTCTCTTCTGCCATGGCACCCATCCCTCTTCTTCTGCCATGGAGCCCATTCCTCTTCTTCTACCATGGCACCCATCCCTCTTCTTCTACTATGGAACCAATCCCTCTTCTTCCGCCATGGCACCCATCCCTCTTCTGCCATGGCACCCATCCCTCTTCTTCTGCCATGGCACCCATCCCTCTTCTTCTGCCATGGAACCATCCCTCTTCTTCTGCCACGGCACCCATCCCTCTTCTGCTGTGGCACCCATCCTTCTTCTACCATGGCACCCATCCCTCTTCTGCCATGGCACCCATCCCTCTTCTGCTGTGGCACCCATCCTTCTTCTACCATGGCACCCATCCCTCTTCTGCCATGGCACCCATCCCTCTTCTACCATGGCACCCATCCCTCTTCTGCCATGGCACCCCATCCCTCTTCTACCATGGCACCCATCCCTCTTCTTCTGCCATGGCACCCATCCCTCTTCTGCCGTGGCACCCATCCCTCTTCTGCCACTTTTACCTTCCCTGAACAGAATCAGGTACCAATCTACTGCTGAGCGGAGAGAGAGTGGCTTTGGAAGCAGGACAAACCTGCCCTCATCGGCAGTTTGAACTAATGACCATCAATTCCTTGAGCACTCTACCAGGCTCATTACAATCCCCTCTAATGAAACCCATACACACGTTCAAATGCAAATGGCTGATGCAGGCAGTGCTTTGGGTTGATGTACATGTTGGACACTGACAGCTGTAAAAGCTGCATGTTGACACAAACACTGAACATGACTACAGATCATGGACCAGCTGGCTACACAGCTGGCAGCCCACACCAGTGTTACCATGCACAGATTGCTCATACTGAAAGGTGCACTGCACAGGATTTGAACAAAAAATACAATAAAAAGAGGTATACCAAGCGGTGCCAAAAATTAAAGGTCCAAGTCATGTTGTTTTGTTTTGCTCTTTGTATGTGTGTGTGTGTGTGTGTGTGTGTGTGTGTGTGTGTGTGTGTGTGTGTGTGTGCATGCGTGCGTGCGTGTGTTTTGCGCAGGCACGCATGTGGTGTGTAAGTGTTTTTTTCAAATTCAAGATCAATCTTAGTCTCTGGAATATCACATTCAATCAAATGAATATTTTCCCTACATTTTAAGGACCACGGTTAGTCTTTTGTTCAGACCATCCCATTCAAATCAACATAACTTTAGTTTCTAGACAATCACAGCCAAGGGTTTAGTCCATAGAAGCTATGGTCATGGTCTGAGATGTGTGAAGTGACAGGGTCAAATTCAAAAGCACACCTACCCTCCGTACAGCTTCTTCCGCAGAATCTTCACAAACACATGAAAATGCTGCCTCGATTTCTCTTCACTGGAAAATAAAAAGGCAACAGATTTTCTAGGTAATTTACCCTTGCAAAGAAATGCATAAAACACACAAACATTGATTCTGAAATATTCTATATGAGGTCAAATAAGTCATGAGAGTACTCAGCCACACCACTGGGAGGCACACGGTCAGTGACGCATTGTTAGACATTAAAAAATCATCTTGCAACAAACCAAACCAACCAACCAAACCAAAACAAATAAACTCTCTACTCCCTGCCTCTTCCCCCTCATTAGCTTGATAATTACGACTAGTCTGTGCAAAAGTAGCTTCCTGTCTCGTCTGTCTGCGCTAGACAAAAATAAAAACTGAAAGAATGTGAGAATTGCAACACAATGGAAGTCACACTGCAAACCAAACTATATTCCACCACTGATTTAAAACCAAAAAAAAAGGAAAAAGGAAAAGAAACCCTTACCCAGAAGAATGGATGAAATCAGGGTGAGATGCAATTAGAAAGCTGTTATTAATTCCTGGTTTAAGATTTCCATCACAGACACACAGGCAGTTAAGTGTCTCCTTTGCTCTCTCATGCACAACAGGATAAGGTGATGTAACCAGCAACATTCTTTACATTCTCCACCCAGTACTAAACTGGTCTGCCTGTTGGGTGGTTTTGCACCTGTGGGATCATCTTGAATCCTAGAATATAAAAACAACCTGTTGGATGGTTTTGCACCTGTGGGATCATCTTGAATCCTATAAAACAACCTGTTGGATGGTTTTGCACCTGTGGGATCATCTTGAATCCTATAAAACAACCTGCTGGATGGTTTTACACCTGTGTGATCATCTTGAATCCTATAAAACAAACTATTGGATGGTTTTTACACATGTGTGGGATCATCTTGAATCCTAGAACAAAAAACAACCTGTTGGATGGTTTTACACCTGTGGGATCATCTTGAATCCTATAAAACAACCTACTGGATGGTTTTACACCTGTAGGATCATCTTGAATCCTATAAAACAACCTGTTGGATGGTTTTGCACCTGTGAGATCATCTTGAATCCTATAAAACAACCTGTTGGGTGGTTTTGCACCTGTGGGATCATCTTGAATCCTATAAAACAACCTGTAGCATGGTTTTGCACCTGTGGGATCATCCAGAGTCCTAGAAAAAAACAACGACAAACCCTGTGAGGAGTGATTGCTCCCATGTCAGATCACAAATATACACTACTAGGTGTCCTAAGCAACTATAATGTTATAGTGCCCCCCGGGTCATTTTTCTTTGAGACATAAGACGTCCTCTACAAAAACCTCAATGATGCCCCTTCCATCAAGAAGATCCTGGAGCTTCTGACTGCAGACAAAGGCCAAGGAAGAAGAAGCCTGTGAACTGGCCCTTGTGCCCTTGGAGACAGGTACCTGAACTAACCTCTGGCCTCATGTCGACTGATCTGATGCACTTACTGCATATCAAATTTATATTTGCCATCACTCTAATGTCAACATTTCAAGAGATGAACAGGTGCCTATATGCACCCATACAAGGTGGACACGAGGAGCCATGGAGCTTGAACAGGATAGACAATGTGGTTGAATGTGGTCCTAATATTTATCATATTAAAAAGCAATCAGAGCACCAGAAAAGGGCTTTTACCAAGCTATTGAGACATTCTTTCTTTTTCCCCCCCCCCCCCCATCTCATTTTCCCTAATCCTCAACTGCATATTCCCATGCTGTTAATTGTTGGCTCTCTCACAGACTACTGCATACAGATTGCTGCAACACATCTTAGGAGACTGCACTGATGTTAAATCAGTTCAGCTGTGTCAGTGAAGCCTGTTCTGATCAAACATGCACAGAACACCATCTGCTTATCCACATACTAACGGCAACAAGCGCTTGTCTGCAAAACCAGCGTGAAGGAACTGCCAGTCCACAGGCTACCACTAGGTCCACGCAACACCATTCCACATGAACTTGCTGACACATCAGAACTGACATCACTATAAAGACAGAGCATTTACAGCCACAAATCTGGGACTTTAACATCTATGATGAACAGTCAGGACAAGAAGAATGATGGACAAGATGCTTCCACATCCCAGTCTGGTCTAGGACTACATGACAGAGATGCATTCGCGCTTCCTGTCACTACACTTTCCAGCATCAACCATGCCAGGAGAGACCACAGACACCTGCCCTGTTGGTCAGGAAACGTGAGCAACACACTAGGATGATGAAAATTGTCTGCAAGGTTCCACTCGTCCCATTTCAACCAGTAGCACCCTCAACTCTTGCCAGATGATGGTGGGGATCACAAATAAATGCCTCTCAGGTGACCCACACATGACCATCCAGTCCATGTCACTAACCAGCATACCACGACAGCTGGAAATTAATGTATTAAATTCATGCCTGGTCATATTTTCAACAGGGGAAAATGTTTCAAAGATGGAAAATGAGTTCATTTTAATGCACATGCGCATGCGTGTGCGCACACACACGCACACACACACAAAAAAAGGGCTGACAAAACTGCACAATACAAGCACAATATTATTTTTTACAAATACAACAATTAGGAAGTGTTACTGAAGAAATTGGCTAAACCTCTTGATCTAATTTTTTTATGAAAAACACATTAAAAGCCCCATTATTCTCCTATTCATCTAAAGTTTGCAGCGAAATGAGTTGTCTGAGATATTGAAAAACATGTGTGAGCTGTCTGAGATACTCAAAGACATGTATAAATTGTCGGAGATACTGAAAGACACATGTGAGTTGTCTGAGAGACTGAAGGATGCATGTGAGTTGTCTCAGATGCTAATACATTTACACATATCTGCACGGACGCAACATATAGTCTCGCACACTCCAATATATCATATGTATGTACACAAACAGACATGCAAAACCATTTACATTTATACGAAATACAAACACATGCACAGTCCTATTACAGAGTTTGTTCTCAAAAAAGGTTATAAAATTTGCAAAGTTTAAAAATAAACTTAAGACCCAGTTGCACTAAATTCCCAAACTCAGCATATACTGAAGGGTTACAAAATTCACAAAGTGTTTTGAAAGCTTCTTAGACAGAATTGGACTAAATTTCCAAACTCTGTATATACCAAAGACTGCTTATACATCACATTGGATGCATAAACTTGAGTGTAAGCTTGTCTCTATTTCAGACTAAAGGCTACTGGGTTCAACGAATCAAAGTCACATTCATTCATGATAATGCTACAATAATTATTGGTACGGTCCTGATTCCTCAGTACCTCCAAATAACTACAAGTTCCAAGTGTTAGCATCTGAAACTAGGCTTGAAACTGATTCACTTGCAAATACCACAGAATCAATTTTTGCTTTTTTTCTCTTAAGTTTTTTTGAGAGGACAGCTTCAAATGTACTAACCTTTACAAACTCCAGTCAGTTTCTTTTTTCAGACTTTAACAGCCTTAAAACTTTTCCAGACCCTTGCTGACTAACCAAACCCTGATATGCACACATAGACAAGACAAGCTGCAATCATCAAACATCATGGAAAACAGAAACTTACACGTGTTCTCACTGAACACCATAGAACCCTTCTCTACTTTGCTGAAGGCCCATGAAAACTGAGAAATCTTTTCTCTGTCACTGAAGATCATGGACACCAGCTTAAGTATGTGCTGATCATGTGAAAAGTACACTCTCCAGGGCAGACGTCATGTCCTTCAACGTGTCAGCGTCTGTCAAAACAGTATTGTTAGCATCTGAGTCATTAGGAAAAACAGGAATGTGAAGAATATGGACACACACATGCTGCTTTACCATATGTGTGTGTGTGTGTGTGTGTGTGTGTGTGTGTGTGTGTGTGTGTGTGTGTGTGTGTGTGTGCATGTGCATGTATGTGTGTGAATGTGTTGAAATCTTCAATATTTTTCTTCTGATACACCAATAAAATTTGCTGAATCATTAGTCACTTCTCAGCATGATAACTGTCTACAGAATAAATTTCCCAGCCTTCATGAATTCAAAACAGTGCAAAGCATCTCAGCATGAACCCAAAAGAGCAAGTGACTGTGCCACACCAGCACTGAAGGAACTTCACTGGCTGCCTGTGCACTTTGGCTGCCTACACAAACTGGCACAATCTTTCAGTGTTCTCTCTTTATAGCTCTCCCCACCACACCTGTCCACAACTCTCCATGAGTGCCAGTCATCACACGCTCTCCAGTCCTCTTGTCAAAGATTGGCGGCAATCCCAACACAGAACCTCAAAACATGTGGTGAGCCTTCCATCAGCTTTGATGCCCCATCTCTTTGGAACTCGCAGTCTTCAACTTCGCAAAATGAGTCCACCCAATGAACTTTCAATGCAAAAACTAAAGACAGTCATTTTCAAATAAAATTTTCTAACACCGCATTGTTTCCTACATGAGCAATATATTGTACAGTAAATGAGTTCTTTCCTGGAAATGAATGAAAGAATGAATGGAGTGTAAAATGCAACAAGTTTGTTCTGACTGTAATTGTGCTGTACAAATATTGTCTAGTCTTTACATCAAGTGCTTCCAATAAGGATGCTCTGCTCTGAGTTCTGGAATATGTTGGGGGTAAAAAAACATCTCACATGATGAAAACATTTATCAGTCTTGAAGTCATGGTTGGATGAAAATGATGGTGTTTTTGAACTTTTGGCTCACTATATACAGCCGTAGGTTACCTATATACAACCTTTATTTATGTGTGTGCATGTGAACATTTCTGTTTGAGTGCATGTGCATTTCTGCATGTAAGTGAATGAGTGAACATGTATGTACATGCACCATCTAAGAGGGTAAAGTAACAGAACTGAACATGGTGACAAACTGTATATAATGCTATCTCTCCTGCATATAGTATCCCCTCCCAAATACAGATTTGAGCTTATACAACCAAAGGTCATTTCACACACGCCAGGAGATGCAAGATCTCTTCCTCTACATACTCTTCTTTTCTTGAAAAAAAAAAATGAGGGTGTAAATTCTGAACCATGTCTCAAGAAAGCATGCAACATTTCCCATGCACTCAGTTCAATTCAGTTCTTATCGTATTCAATCCAGCTGACCAGGGGAAAGGGGAAGGGAGGAATGGGGTGGAGGGGCATATAAGAGAGGTCACCTCATCACAGTAAATTTCTGTACATTCCCACGCACAACCACCAATCTGTTACTCACGCAGTGTGTCACCAGCAACCTGAACAGTCTGACCATGCTTAAAAGCCTCTCTGAAATACAGCTTGTAGTCCTCCTTTGTGATTCTTCCAGGTTTCACAACACATCTCCAATGGCCTGAGGCACCATGAGTGAAGCCTGCAAAATGGAACATGACATATGAACTCTCTCCCTGTCCAGACCTGCTCAACAATATTCAGAATGGTCATTCCTCATTGACTTCATTTCCCCTGCTCCCCACAGGAGGTCATGGACAAAATGAGACCCTCATTAATGGCAGCAGTCAGAGGTCATTTGTGTGTGGAATCAAAAGTCAGTCAGAAGATGCAAATCATCACAATGACATTTGAACAGAGCTGCCGACCCCATTCAGGCAATAACATCAGCAGCCACTGCTAATTTCAAAACCGTTACCTGAACAATTTCATTTGCACCATGATACTGAAATTCGCTCATACACACACGCTACGCACTGATCACAGCAAAATCATCTAGGTAAAGTTGGCACCATGCCAAGTTTGACTCAGTTGTGCTTGTTTTCAGGTCAGTGATGCAGGTATCTGAAACCAAATACAGGTATCTGAAACTAATACAGGTATCTGAAACTAATACAGGTATCTGAAAGCAATACATGTATCTGAAAACCAACACCTTCAGTTGCTGCTGTGTAACCTTTAAACACAGAGAGTGAAAACCCTGCTTGAAAACTATTGCTGTTGTTTGGACAAATGCATAGTTCTATACCATATAAACAAAAAAAAAAGAAGGAAAATTCAGTACAATCAGAAGTAACTGAAAGCTCTGTAGATGTCAGCATTACTGTCATCAAATTTATTATCTTTCTAGAAAAAATGAAGTCTTCAGATGATTTTGAAAATTGATTACCATGGAAGTCTTCTTTGAGAATATCTAAAAACTTTAACCCTTATGCCGCTGACATCGCCATTTTGATGACAACGTAGCTCACTGCCGACATCGCTGAAAGGCGACCAACGAGGGTTACCTAACTCCAGATACTCTCACGATCCAAGTTCATGAGACAGAAAGCCAGCAATAAACGTCATAGTTGGGGGATGGTCTGGCCCGTGCTCATAGCCATTTGCTTTGTCAGAACACTGTTCAGTTAAGTGTTTTTTGTCGACTTTATTCCGATTGTTTTTCCATTCACTATGAGGTCACAACCAAGCACTTTACGTACTCGACCTTGCTGTACATTTACCACAGATCAAGTGCTGGGAATATTGAACACATGGTCAGTTGTTCCTAATTCAGCTGAAGAAGACCCAGATAGTCAAGAGGAACATACAATAGTGAGGGCTTGACCGAATTATTGAAATATGAGGCATTGGACTGTGGCCAAGTGTTTGGGAGAGACAAGCAGACAAGAGAGAAATTACTAAAAATTTGAAATTGTTGTTGACTTACAATTACTAACATGTTGTTAATATAATTAAAGTGCAGTGGATCTCCTCCATTAAAAAAAAAAAAAGCATGAGAACTGGTTGTTTAGTTTGAGAGATATCCACATTTCACATATGCTGGTATAAAATAAGAGTTTTTTTTTTTTTTCTAAATGGCTGGCAATGGGGATTTATGCAAAACAGAATGCCTGGTGGTGAAAGGGTTAAAAACAAACTTTTTTTGTGTCACAGAAGTTTAACTGATTGAGGATAGAGTACTTATTACCAAAATGGCATCTCTAAGGGGAAGAAGCAGATCCATGCAATCAAGAAACGCTGAAAGAACAGATGTTGAACATGACATCTCTCAAGATTTGTAGATGAAAGAACAGATACTGCGTATGACAAATGTCTGGCAGCAGATGATAAACATGTAAACCTCACTACGGGCATAGGGAATAAACAAACATCCTGCCAAGGGCAGAGATAAAGACAATGAGAGTGCTTTTTTGACCAACAGTGCTCAGGATCAGAGAAAAGCACTGAAGCTGAGATGCCTTCTGTCTCCAACAAATCTGTCCAAGTGAGTATCAATCAACTTACACATGAAATGGGGAAACAAAGATTAAGATTAAAACTGACTTGAAAAACATAGGACAAAAGCTCAATCCTTTATCTTGCATATGAAATACAACTGATATTTATCATCTTATACATGAAAAATAGTATATGAAAATTTATTCACAATGAGTCAGGATCAGAGGAAAAGGAGAAGACCCATGCAAACCATCCTTACAGATAAATGTAAGTGATTGCTGCCTACCAGGCAGGGGTCATCATTCTGAGGCACATGGTACTGCTAAAAAAAAACGGTATAGCAATGTGAATACACAGAAACACTAAGTTCATGTGTTCAGAAGGGCCAATATACATGTTGTCAACCATGCGTACACGGCATGTCACTGGTATGTACATGAGCAATAATATGAGGGTGTTCCAAGGACACCAAAATTCCAGTGGTAAAGGCAAAATGATCCCTATGAAAAGGAGCAAACAAAGAGGTGTGCCCAAACACCAACTATACAGAAAGGGATCATGACTAATGTCAATATCTCTGCCCATTAATCTGAAGGTCACAGCAACAGCTGCTCTAAAGCCCCTCGAGGTGCTGGCTTTCCTTTCCTCTGCCGTAGAGACACCCAGCCTGTGAACACCACTCTGATCAAATTCTCCACTAACTATCATACACTTTTAAGTGCATTGTCTTTGGCCAGTCATCATTTTCTACACAGAAAAAAGGGAGGAAGCGTCTCTGCATACAGAAGTATCACCTGATGTAAGACTGGCGTGAAGACGGAGGGATGCTAGATTGGTGTGCCATCTCCTTGTCCTCGACTGAAGATCTTTTCAAGAGGGGAGAGAGGTTGGGACCTTCACCAGCAGAGAAATCAGAAGCTTGGGGATGGCACTGTCTTCATCTGTCCGTGGGCAGGGGTGGTTGGGTCTGTGGGGTGTGCTCGACAGCTGCGGGGTGGTGTTTTTTCCCGTACCGGGAGTTACCGGGACCTCTCTGCGGGGGAATTTCCATCACGCAGTGATCACGTGTGTAGACACACACAGTCGCAGACAGTAACTAGGAAGACTCAGGCATGGCCCAATCATGTGTTGGCACTATTTTTGGGTGATGGTACCGTGTGTGTTCATTGAGAATAGGCACAGAACGCAGCGAGTAACTTTGTGAATGGAAACTGACCGACTTTCACAATGGCGGCTTTCGTCTGCTACAAACGATGAAGAGATGATCGACTACTCGCAAGAGGAGTTAGATCAAATTATTGTAGAAGTAGAGACGTTTGAAAGAAAGATGGAGAATGAAGGTGATATAGAAGTAGGTAGTGGTGTTGAAGAAGACAGTGAAGTGTAAAACGACCCGGAATACAATGTTCCACGCAGCGCTTCAGACAAAATGGCGGCCCGCGACACATGGCACGGCAGGGGTGCATCAGTTTCAGGAACCCACTGGGCCGGCTCACTCGTTACCTGACACTGCTACACCTTGATTTTTTTTTTTTTGTTTGTTCCTCTGTGTTTTTTTAAGACTGCTGCCGATGATACAAACAGGTATGCAAGACAAAAACAAGCTGCAAAGGGCGCACCTGACCCTCTTTTGTAGTACTGTGTGTGACATGTGACAAGTTTTGTATGACATTGGTGGGACAACCAGTGAGACCTGTACTGCCAGGCAGCAGATGGATCGCGTCAGGTAGGCCTCAGATTTCATTTATTTACACTAACAACTTGCATCAGCATGGTGATTGCGCATGCTTGCATGCTGTAAACTTTATTGTCATCATAAAAAACGTCACGTGTCTGGTGACAATTTGGTGACAGTGACACGACCTGTATTTCTAGGACAGACGAAATATAGTTCAAAGTGAAGTGCATGCTCTTATGAAACTGTCTGCCAATTTTCTTCTCCTACAGGTTCACATACATTCCCTATAAGTTAATAATCACACATACCCATTTTTAGGCTGAAACCAGTAGAAAAATCCGAAATCTAGGGGAAGTTTGCAGTCAGAGAAACATAAGACTGTATGGCGAAAGCTTGGCTGTGTCTGGAGTGACACTGTCTTCATCTGTCCGTGGGCAGGGATGGTTGGGTCTGTGGGGTGTGCTCGACAGCTGCAGGGTGGTGTTTTTTCGCTGGTGGGCTCTGCAGTCATGAAACGGGCTGGTACACCCATAGGGATGCTACTTTAAGGCTGTTATGAGTTGCATCCTGTAGTCTGATTTACCTCTGTTCAGGGGCAGTTATGTCCCTTGATATCTTAATGGAGAGTCCTGTGTGTGCCTGTACCCATCATCAACACAACGCAGGCTTCCACGGGTGGTACAGGACTGGTCTAAAGGCAGGTGAAGACAGTACTTCTCTGGGTCCTCCCCAGCACCTTCAGGTGTTTCTTTTTCAATTCATTATCCATTTCACAGTGGAAACAAGGGTTGACAGGCATTTCTCTCTGGACGCCTTTTTGAAACTGCTTGAATTTGGAGAGATGGGAGAAGTGCACAAGCAAACAGCCCTTCCACAAAATTGACAGAGCATCCACAGCTATTGCTAGCGGGTCTGGAACCGGCGAGTCAAGACTGGAAGCTGTTTGTTTCATCTAGTTGTGAAGAGGTCCACTTGGGGTGTTCCCAGACACTGACTTATGGACCAAAAAAAACATTCATGATGAGCACCCACTCCAATTACAGCACCTGATCCTCCCTGGATAGTGAGTATGCCTGGGATGTGCCTTGTAAACAAGATTTCATCGCCTGACAAAAAAGATGTAACGCCACTCCCAGAGCATTCAGCAGCCTGGAACGAGTAAACCCTTGGTTCTTCAAATAGGTGATGTCAAGTTGTCTGAACACACTGTCACAGACTTCCCTTTCAAGAGACGGACCAGCTGCGAAGTGCCACAAGGACTGCCTGCATCTCTAAAAGATTTATGTGTTCTGTGTTCCGGACTTCCTAAGAACCACTGCATTAGAGAAAGTCTGGGAAAAGATGAGCTTTCCATCCGAGTGCAGCCTCCTCCCTGCTTACAATGCCCAGACTGCGCCCAGTCACACTGGTAACCACCCCAGGAAACACGCCTTGTGAGCAGCTCTCCCAGCTGCAGTTGCTCTGAGGTGACAAACTCTTCCAAGATGACTTTGGATAAGTAGCTGCTTTTCGAAAATAGCTTGCCCAGGGTAGGGGTCATAGAACGTGCTGGGGAGGAGTTGCTGGCCAATCTCCACTGTACCTGGGACCAATGTTGAAGCGGTGAAACCAAACTCACTGACCATCAGACCAAAAGCTAAACACTGAGTGCTAAGTAGAAGCCGGCCGACATTCACATGAGCTGCAGGGGTGAAGAGGGAACAGTTGGTGCAAAAAAAAACAGGTCTCATGCTTGTTGAGGGATGAAACCAATCTTCCACAGGATCTGCAATCTCTGGAAACTGGTGGTGAAGAAATGGTAGCTATATTGGAGTGCACAAATGCCCCCTGTAATGGCAGTGACTGTAGAGCAGAGGAACTCCCGATACTCTCACGATCCTAGTTCACGAGATAAAAAGCCAGCACCCATGCTCACAGCCATTTGCTTTGTCAGAACACTATTCAGTTCAGTGTTTTATTGACTTTATTCCGATTGTTTTTCCATTCACTATGACGTCACCACCAAGCACTTTACGTACTCGACCTTGCCGTACATTTACCACAGATCAAGTGCTGGGAATATTGAATAGACAGTTGGTTGTTCCTAATACAGATGAAGAAGACCCAGACAGCCACGAGTAAAGAACGATAGTGAGGGCTTGACCGAATTATTCCAACGTGAAGCGTTGGACCGTTGCCAAAACTTGTTATGAGAGGCTGATAAGACGCCGCCCACTTACTACCCTACCGCGTGTGCCCCAGTGTTTTTGCGTTGAGCCAGCCAGCACTGACTGACTGTTCACTAACTCTATGTGAGGGAGCCAACTAAGACTTTAGGCAACGAACTTCACACACACGCTGTGGGCCCACTCTCGCTGGTCGAGGTTGAAGGGGGCGTGGCCAACTGACACGTGAGAGGCGAGTATCACAGACGTCTTTCGAGGGGGTACAGCTGATTATATAGATCAACTGAATGACAAGGGTTCAGAGACCAACAGGCACATGAATGACTTTGTGTTCATAAAAAAAAAATATATATATATATTACTGTTGAGAGTGAAAGGGACGTGTGTGTGTGTGTGTGTGTGTGTGTGTGTGTGTGTGTGTGTGTGTGTGTGTGTGTGTGTGTGTGTGTGTTCCTTTTTCTTTCTTACATGTGTACCAGTTAGGCATAAGAATGTGTGTGTGTGTGTGTGTGTGTGTGTGTGTGTGTGTGTGTGTGTTCCTGCTATTGGAGTAGTTGTATTTGTGGCTGTTTCATGCACTTTTCTGTTGGAAATACCATACTTTCTGGTCTTCAGTTGTGAGTGGAGTATTTTTCCTCCATTGTTGAGAGTTTGTTGGCATTCTTTCTTTATTTTTACGCTTAGAAGAAACATAACATTCTTTTTTTTTTTTTTTGCATTTTTTTTGCACTTGAAATCACTAAAAAATTGAAATTGTTGTTGACTTACCATTACTAACATGTTATGATATAATAAAAGTACAGTGTATCTCCTCCATTTTACAAAAAATAGCATGAGAATTGGTTGTTTAGTTCCAGAGATATCCGCGTTTCACATATGCTGGTATACAATAAGAGCTTTTTTTGAAAAAATGGCTGGCGATGGAGATTTATGCAAAATAGAATGGTTGTGCTAATATCAGTGTGAGTCTATGCTTCTCAGCTTAATCATGTGTTCACACACTTGCATGCCTGTCTTATTTCATGTCTGTGTCTGTGTATGTTCCAGGCCCGAGCACTTGTCACATTGATTAACTCAACATAAATGAAATAAGAAACTGGCTTTGTGCCTTTCACTATGTTTTTCAGATGGCATAATGACCATCTAAGCACAGTGATTGAGATACCTCGCATTTCAATTCAAGCAGGCACTATTTCATCTATCAAACTATCCACAGTAAACAATACCTGGTGTGCGTGAAGCAGGATCTCCCTCTATGTTGACATCAGACAGACATGACTTATCGACCACACTTCCATGAATGATCTGGATCTTGTGACTACTGATGTTCATCTGCATTCCACCTGGAAACCACACACACACACACACACACACACAAAAATAATAAAAAGAAGTATCTGATTTTCGAAAACACCAGCCACCAATACCATATGATAATCAAATTGTTGACATGGTAGATGATGAATACAAATGTCTAGGCATGGCTTTAGACAATGAACTAGATCTTGACAAGGATGCTGATATGAATAATAAAAATTGTCAATAGAGATGTGAACAGCAACTGAGAAAATGCTGGCGTCCATTCAAAGATTTTTACAAACTTATTTTTCTTTTTTACTGAATCATTTCTTTATATGCTGGTATGAAAGCCTTGGAACGTCAGGTGAGCCAATTTGAGGGATGTGGTCAACATGTACAGAAAAATCTTTTTCACAAAGATCATGATGTACCAATGCCTCATGACTGGAATTTGTGGTACTGCTGAAGAGTGATTTCAATCACATCTTTCTGGTCACTTTCAGGCTTTTTCCTACACCAGGTTTGCTCTTTAGGACAGCCTGTGCTATACTTAAATCAATGTATCGCAAAATGTAACAAAAGATTAAAAAAAAAAAATAGAATGGCTGTCCACACTTTCCTTTACAATCTAAAAATGTCCTGTTCGTGATATACTTCTATGGACAGTTATCGTCAGCCAGCAGTGCTCATGGGGCCTCTAGTGTGTTTACATAAAAAAGAAAGCCAATAAAAAAACTTCTCTTTACAATGTAAAATGTCCTGTCTATGATATATTTCTATAATCAATCGCTGTCAGCAGTGCTCATGTGGGCCCCTGCCGAGTTTACAGATTAAAGAAGAAAAAAAATCCGGAAGCCTATAGATGCTTCCCTTTACAATCTAAAATGTCTTCTATGCAATATATTTCTATGAACAATCAATCTTAGTAGTGATCATGGCATCCCCAACTGTGCTATGAATAATGCATTGTCCTCTTTCAGAAGTCCTGGGTTTAATCCCCACGTCCACTCTAAGATGAAACAAGTTCCAAACGTTCTTGGATTTTTGCATAAAAAGATAATTAGATGCCATCACCGCACAGCTGTTCTCTCATTTTTATTTGGTTACCTCTCAGAATGCTTACATGCCAATAAAACACTGACATTCACAAGCCTGTTTAAATGACCACACACACACACACACACACACACACACACGCACACACACACACACACACACACACACACACATGTATGCAAATGGCTTCTTACATATACATGCCCCTGTACATGTCAACACACACACTCACTCACACATAACTGTGTGCTTGTGTGCATAAATCCATATCTGCATCCATGCAAATATTCTTTTTTTCAATCAAAGTTATAGTTATTAGAAACTATGATTATACACATGTACTCATACATACTGCAAGACAATAGGTGCAGACAGAGAGAAAAAAAAAAGTGAGTGAGAAAAGAGAGAAATGGAAAGGAGACAGTTGTGTCATTTTAACAGTACATGTGTGTAAAAAAAAAAATGACAGTAATGAAAGAAAGAGAAAGACTTTCACTTTCCAGTAATGGAGAACACTTTGAAAGAGACTTGTAAAGAAACAGGAACAGATAGCAATATTCCTCCAATATCTTACACTCATCAACTGAATTCCCTTCCTCAGCTGGAAACCTGTACTTCTGGCTGATTTCTTCCATCTTGAAAGCCTGCACGTAGAATCATGGCACACATTACAAATCAACAACAAAAACTGATTTTAAAAAAGAAAAAGACAACGAATGTATTTCTGAGAAAGGGACATCACCGGTGCACACACCTTTTATTCCCTAGAGGTTGACAACTGTAATACCAACAATAAACACTTACTTTCACTCTAAATCTGTTTTGACAATAACTGCCATCACTAGCAGCCTGAAGCTGCCAAGTCAAAACTTCTTACGGGTATGCAAGTCCACAAAATACTGAGGCTAGGGATGAAAAAACTATGTCTCACTGCAGTACAGGACACAGTTCATTAGATTCAAATGATCCATTAGATTCAGACTCCAAATCAAAAGAAATGCTTGCTGAATCATCTCCAGTCTATTTTCATCACGTTAAGTTGACTGGATGGGAATTATGGTGTATATTCCATTTTTATCTTAAAAAAAAAAAAAAAAAAAAAAACTTTCACACAGCATGTCTGGCTGAAGAGCAAAATAAAAATCGAGGGAACCAGAAATAATGTGAAAACATGGCACTGGAAGGGGATTTGTGAAGATCGCTGCCATTATGAGATTACCTGTAGCTGGCAATGGAGGCAGTTCTTTGAACAACAGCATCCTTGCCCAGCAGAAAAATGCTAACGCAGTTCCACACCTGATCAACAGCGGTCTATTCCTGTCTTACTGCAGCGTCAGCTCTGACCAGCAGCTACTTCAATACAACCACCAAACCAACAGTACATGGTTATTTACAGTCTTAATGCTGTGCAGTTTCTGACCAGCAGCTACTTCAATACAACCACCAAACCAACAGTACATGGTTATTTACAGTCATAATGCTGTGCAGTTTCTGACCAGCAGCTACTTCAATACAACCACCAAAACCAACAGTACATGGTTATTTACAGTCATAATGCTGTGCAGTTTCTGACCAGCAGCTACTTCAATACAACCACCAAACCAACAGTACATGGTTATTTGCAGTCTTAATGCTGTGCAGTTTCTGATCAGCAGCTGTCTATATCCAGGCACTGAACCTGGATCACATCACACCAACGCTGTGCGGAAATGACTATGACAGTCCTGCCAAAACAAGAACTGAACAAGGAATGGCCCGTTCCAAGACAGTTGTACACTGTGTGATAATAGCACCATAACTTCATGATAGATTTACACCCCAAAAAATCAAGTGTAGCTGTTAACACACACACACACACACACAAACACACACACACACTCACACACACACACACAAACACACACACACACACATGCACACACACAAAACTGGACATAATTTCAAACTGTTGACTTGTAACTACCTGGAAGATAATTCCTCAAATCAAAGCATGTACTGTTTTTTTGTGGTCAAGTAAATCAGGAGTAGTTTTTTTTAAATGTAGTATGAACATTATCACATGCTGCACATGTAAATCATTTCTAACTAGAACTGAAAAGGGAACTTGGGAGAGTGCAGACTTCCACCAAGGTCCAACCAGTTTGGGATCTCCCATTTAGTTCAGTTCACAGGTGAAAACAAAATTCATCTTCTTTCAGGGGAAGTAATAATCGATACAAAGTAACTCCCAATTTGTTTTCATAGAAAATTTGATAAAAAAAACAACAACAACAACAACAAAAAAACAAAACCAAAATGTTGACATTTGAGTCAATAGATTATTTCAATAGTTGGTAAAATCTTTATTTTTTTCCCTTTTAAAACAGTTAAGCACTATAGCTTGCTTTGCTATTCTTGAAACATTAACTCGTTGAGTGCCTTTAAGCTGTCAGCTGACGCCGTAGTAAAAATGTACTTCCAGTGCCTATGGGCCGTCCACTGACGTCATGCATTTTTCTTGAATTTCATTCGTTACTATTCCTATCAAAGGACTGAAATAGAGTGTGCGTAGTAAGCCTTATATGTCTACAGTATTAAAATAATATGCAAATGACCACACGTGAGGGGAAGACCATTTTTCCTCATCACTGACTGGATGACCAGCCAGCGCTTTGTCTCGCTTGCAAAGATGGCGGCGCAACCTTCGACGAGCGTAGCGACCAAATCAACGTACTTACACAGCTGAGCGGGCTCTGCTAATCATTTTTGATAAAGATAATAATCTTTTATTCAGCGACTCACTCGAGCATGAAGGTGAGATGATGCTAGTGATGGATGGATTGCCGGCCATTCGTCAGTTATTGAGTCGTGCTGTGCGATCTCAAGAGTGTGTGTTCAGCTGACTGGTTACCCAACGTCGAACGAGCTAGCCTAGTGTGTACTCTGCACTGCGTGCGAGTGGCCAGCGGCGTGTTAGTCAGCGCGAGAGGGGGGAGCGCGGCCTGCTCGCGGCGTGACACGGGCAGCAGGAAAGGTAGGGGAAGAGGAGGAGTGAAAGAGAGGGTTGAAGTCCAGCAAGGGGGCGTGATGGGGGGGGGGGGGCGTGGTCGTGAACTGACCTGTCTGCATGAGGTGTGAGCGTCTGGATAGACTTCTAGACTGTTTTACTTCCATTTACAGGTGTAGTGTGACAATACAAACTTTATTTTCAACTTTTTTTGCTTTGTGTTCTTTTTGGATGTGAAGCTGTAGTAGTGGTAAATACATATGTTTTTGATTGTGCAAAAAAAATCTATCCAAATCTAAATGCCTAAAATTTTTTTTATGATCAAAATTAAAACAAAAGAAGCCCAGATTCAAAATCTCCATTCAATTTCCTTCAAAAATCATATATTTCATTTTTATATCTGTTGTAGTTTCTGAGCTAGAATATTTTGTTAATTATTACCCCCAAATCATTAGATTTCCTGGCACTGGGCCAGCCTTTGTTATGTAATATTTTCAAGCAGTGAATGGGTTAAAATTAAGCATACACGCAGCTGGGGGGGGAGGGGGGGGAGGAAGTTATTAAAAATACAAATTTACTGTTTTTTTCCATGGGCAATATTCCATCTTTGACCCAAGTCCGTTGATTATAGATTTCTCCGGTCAGCGTTTGCAAAACTCTGCTAACAAAACTCAAACAAACACACGAACAACTGAAGATTTGTAGATTCATCACCATGCTAGAGAAGGTGATTTATAAATTGCATTAAAAGAAACTTAAACAAGTTGAAATTTTGATTTTGATTTCTGTTGAAACAACACACTCATTAATTTTCTGGTATAAAAGCGTAATTTGTAATGTGTTTACCCATTCAATGCAGCCAGTGGCAAGAGTCCAGAACACATGCCTGTCAAGATCAAAGAACAACCATAACCCAACAAAAGATCTGAACGACACAAATAACAGTGGTAAGCATACCTGAATGACTTCCAGGTTGTGTGGGTGCACAACTATGAGGACAGTCTGAAGGGATGTGTGGGGCATCTCCCTGAAGAAATAGCTGGCTGTGGAGAACATCACCTTGGCAACCACATCACTGGGATACCTCAGTTGTCCTGAGCCAAGGACAGGAAAAGCAATGGTGGTGTGCTTCTCCAGGGAGGCTTGAAGCAGGCAGCGAAGGATCACTTGACGCAAGCCATGGAGGAGATCTTTTTTGTCGTCTTCCTGAAAAGGTCACACACACACACACACACACACACACACACACACACACACACACACACACACACACACATGTACACGCACACACACACAAACTACTACTGAATTACTCGAGTCAGTTTACTTTCAGGTTATTTCTTATGTATTTCATAATCAGACACCATGTGATTTTCTTTCTGCTTGAGCTCTCTTAAGCACCTGGAACTACCAAGGCTTTCAGCACCTATGCAGACGCTAGTGAATTGGCCGCACCGCATCACAGACATCAATCAGTTCTTCATGAGCTAGTGGCGGTGTAGCCCTGGGAACTAAAGATCTCAGCTTGAGGACGGAGGAGATAATGACATATCATTCAAGGTAAGACATCCTTTCTGGCTCAGTATCCTTTTGTCGTCTTTATGGTTGCAAATGGCTGAAGGCATTCCCTCACTTTGTCACAAGCCACCCTGAGTCCCAGCCTAGTTCTCACACAGCCACTGAGCAGACATGACCTCTTGCCTTTCCTGAACTTTCTCTCCCATCAACATGTCCATAGGAAAAACCAAAAACAAAATTACAAACATAGTAGGTCAGATTTTGACGGACAGCCCTATAGCAGTTGCTTGCATTGACCATCTCATATCATAACTTCCAACATTTAGAAATGATATGTTGCAGACATCTGACTCCCCCCCCCCTCCCCCCCAATTTCACATTCCTGAAAGAGATGAGGTAACACTGTGACTGACACACACAACTGGAAAATTAACACAGGTACACAGTGGCAGCTCAACTCTGATATGTAACAAATATCTTAACATGTTGCCAACATCAGTGCAGCTGTCAGTTACAGTGTTAGTTTCACAATTCTGTTTCAAGATCTGTGCTTTCACTGGATATATTGTATGTCCACACTGTATTCTAAATTCATGTGTGATTTATCCAGATAAAAAAAGGGATAACACAAAAAGTAGAATTTCACTAGGCATACAGTGGGGAAGTGGGCATTTCATCAGGATAACCTCTAATCTCCCAGAAGGAAAAAGAATGATGTTCACTCCCCAGTGCTTTGGGAAAATCCTGATAAACACATCCACCCTAAGTTTGATTGATACATAATGCTAAAAACTGACTCATTTCGCAATTGCCACTGCTGCATCTATCATGAATCATCTTTCCTCTAACAGATTTGAAATATTCCTCATTAAACCTCACCTTCAGTCTAATTGCACAGTTAACATAGGCTGTACGGAATAGACACTCACAGACACACACATATGAACACAAATGCATATTCAAAGTGATCCACTCAAAATAGTTCATTTTCAGATTAACATCAGGCTGTACTGACAACACACAAACACCCACTTGGATTTAGTCCTTTCATTCTTTTGGGGCTATGGAGGACAGCAAATAAACAAGCAAGCAAATTAACATCAACCAGTCTTTATGTATGTTAAATACACAAACATACATACACCAAAAAATAATTTTTGGCATAAAACAAACAAACAAAAAAAATCCTTTCCCATTTGCAGAAATTCTCCAAGTTTCGGGAGTACTTTTTTTTCCCTCAAGACATTTTTTTCATACAAAAATGATAAATAGATCTTTTCACAACAATCACTCTTAAGTGCTTAAGTTAAGAGAAAATTACATTATGAGCCATTCCTGAGCATCTTACACACCCCTCTTTCCCCTAGTTGGTCTTTCCACGACTGGTCAAAAAGAGGTGAAAGTGAACTTTCAAGTGACCTCACCATATCGACATGGGAACTCTCACTGCATCCTACTCCTGGAGGACCACACCTTACACTCCTGGGGCCATATTCATGAACAGACTTAACTGGAGGTTAAACCCGACTTCCGCTGGTTAACTCTCTAACCGGAGGGTAACTCCCAAACCGCGACATTCATGGCCATCGGTTACGGCTAAAAGGTGGTCTTGACCGGCGGTTATTTTAATGGAGGGGGTCCTCGCCATTAAACTGCCTAACCAGAGGTTAAATATGGTGGAGTTCATTACATGCGAAATTTCTGATGGTGTGTCTTGCGATGGGAACGAGTCTTTTGCAATAAAAATAATCCAATTGACTCGTTTGACGACGTGGAACTGTTCACTTAGTTCAGATTTTGTCGTGAGCACATTTTGAGTCTCACAGACATGAACACCCGAATCGAAGGGGAGCACTGTTGCCAGGTACAGCAAGTGTGCTTAGCCCTTTGTTTCTATGCTGCTGGCACATTTGAAGATGCAGTTGGAGAACCGTTTCAAGTCAGCCAGCCAACTGCATCCCGTACAATTCATTCAGTGACAGTGGCCAAGTCAGTCAACTGCATCCCGTACAATTCATTCAGTGACAGTGGCCAAGTCAGTCAACTGCATCCCGTACAATTCATTCAGTGACAGTGGCCAGTCAGTCAACTGCATCCCGTACAATTCATTTAGTGACAGTGGCCAAGTCAGTCAACTGCATCCCGTACAATTCATTCAGTGACAGTGGCCAAGTCAGCCAACTGCATCCCGTACAATTCATTCAGTGACAGTGGCCAAGTAAGGCAGCAGCAGACAGGCAAAAAGAAAAGGTTCTTTGACATTGCCAACTTCCCCCAAGTGTTCGCATGTGTTGTTGCACATTCCAATAGCACGCCCTCCCCAGACATCAAGAACGACTTTGTGAATCGCATAAATGTCCACTCCATCAACGTGCAGGGGAAGCTATGTGTCATGTGTTTGTGTATGTGCAGATGATGTCTGTGTGCCTACATGCTTGAGTCAAAGAGAGAGAGAGAGAGAGAGAGACAGAGAGAGAGAGAGTGTGTGCGTGTGTGTGTGTGTGCGTGCGTGCGTGCGTGTGCGAGCTTGTGTTGCTGCTGGTAAAGCAGAGACACTGCAGTTGATCAACATACTTTAAAGTACTGTATCTGTTTGCCAGTTTGTTCATTTAACTTCTAGTTCTAAAGTGTTTGATTCCTGCCATGTCAGTTATGCACATTGGTATTATTGTTGGTATTTATTATGTATGTGTCCATGTTGGATTCTGCAATATATCTTATGAACAAGGTGGCCAATAATGTAATGTAGAGTGCAAACAAGAAGTTAACTGTAAAATAGATAATTTATGTTGTCATGTATTCAAATGTAAAAACCTGAACATTGCTTTGAGTGAACAGCAAACAACAGAAGACAAAGAGAATGTTTCAGTGAAAACACATGAGATACACACAAACATGTTCTCAGTTGAATGTTTATTAGACAAATGATGTTCAACTTTTTTCATATATGTGTATATATATATACACATCAACAACAAATACAATTTTGGCACCAACATTGCAAAATAAATGAAGAAAAAAAATGCTGAAGGGAAAAGAAGGACACTTGCATGCATGCACTACTCACTGCAATAACTGGCCCATATTCATCCTCACAAAAAAAAGTCATGAGCAAAACAACATTGTTTTACATCAACTGTTAAATTTTAAGACATTATTAACACATCTAGCAAAAATACATGGCATTAACAAGCTTCATTTCATGTTGTTGACTGTCAGAGTGGCTACCCTCTTGGGCCCCACCATTTAACACTGTCTTAATTATAGCAGAGTTTTGACCATACAAAAACTGAAACAAAACCAAGAACAAATTTTCACACACACACACACACACACACACACACACACACACATGAATACATGTGCACACAATTAAGTGGACTCTTCCCCTCAGCACAATCACACATACACACAGAGAAAGTTTTACCTTTTCAGTCAATATCAAAATAGAAAGAGAGAGAGGTAATCTAGAAACAGCTTCAGTTTTATTGTGGGCAAGGAGAGGAAGGGAGGGAATGAAAACTAATCAGTTTCTTTGGAGGTGGTTGGCTCTTCAGTTCTCAAATTTTTTGTTAACCATAATCTTGCCACCTTGGCTAGAGCAGTAAATGCCTTTGCTTGCTTCAAATCTCTATGATTTTTTTTTCAATTTCACTACCATTTTTTCAAAAACACTACCATTTTTTTCAATTTCACTGTGATTTTTTTTTTTCAGTTTCACTACACAGGAAATCATTCCACAACTGGGAATCACAGTTTTCATAATGCCTTCTCTATGCAGGTCTCCTCGGACTAAAGTCTTTAGCTTTGTCTTTCAGGGTATTGGCTTCCCTCCGTTGTGGCTGTGCTAGGGTAATTGGCTGCTGCACATCAGGGGCAACACGCTGCACATCAGGGGCAACATGTTGCACTTCAGGGCTACATCTGCACCGGAGGTCTCATCTGTAGTGTTTTCGGCGTGAAACTTGAAACCTGACACACCTGAACATTTTGTGGAGCTTCTGCAACAGAATCATCATGGCAGTTTTATGAATATGAAAATGATCCTTTGTGACTTCAACGGTACCATGCTGCATATTTATGCTCACAAATGTAGCAGTGTGACTTCTGTTTCTCTTTCAGCTGGAACTAACCGTTAGTAACACATAAGACTAGGAATGTCGCACGCAATAAAATCTTGGGTTGTGTCTTGGGTGTAAAGATTTCTTCTTTCATATCACATTACTGACAACACTTTTCCAGATGCATCCAAGTTTTGGAAAGTTGCTGCATAGTTTTGTTACAACTCTTGGCTCTTAGCACAACATGGAGGTAGCCCTGATATGGCACTTAGAGGTCAGTGTGGCGGACAGCCATATGAAATGAAAATGAAATGTGAATGTTTACTGATTTTAATCACAAATGACATAAACCTTTAAAAACAAAACAAAACAAGCAAAAATGCAGTGACACATACAATGTGTTTTTGTATGATTTTGATAATGTATCAGCTTCTTCTTTCTTGCTCTTTCTCTCTTTCTTTCTTATTTTCAAATTCTTATTTTTCTATCCAGTGAAATAGTCATACAGTTTTACAACTGTCAGGCATTGTGCAATGAAGTACAACTGTTAAAAAAAAATGTACCAAGTCATTCAGTAAGCAGTACAATTACAAGAAATACCTGGTGTACAGAATGTAGTTGCTGTTGTTCTTTGTCACACACACACACACACACACACACACACACACACACAACACACACACACACACACACACGCATGCACGCACGCACGCACACAAAGGAAAAGACACCGCTCAACTTTCAGGTCTAAAGTGTGACACACTATAAACGTGGCTTTCCGTCTGATCACACTAGATTTTCTTCAACAGACTACAATCCGACATTCATCAGTGTCTCTAGAACACACTTGAGGGGAAAAAAAACCTGCATATATGATACTACAATTTTGAACACACATTTCTAAAGGGGACCTAATTTCACTGTGTAGTGTGGGTCAAGGATGAAATATTTCATTAAAATATCATATCATTTTCTTTAGATAAAATATATTACTGAGATTGATTTCAAAATATGTTTATATGAAAACACCATCCTGAAATACCAAACAAACAAAAAAATGCATAAAGACAACAAGACGTGCATAAGTACACAGTGCCTTATTTTTGCTGTTAGGTAGCAAATGCTATTTCAGTCACATGGACCATACTTGACACAATTTGGAAAAAGACCTCCATGCTGCAGAATTGTATTTACAGTGTCAAGGTGAAAGCTCTCATTTGACCTTGGACATGTTGTGCATCCGTTTTAGATGTTAGGCTGAGACTGTCTTTTTCTTTGTCGGTCAACTGGCCAGTGTGGTTTAAGAAAGGTTACAATATACTGAAATATTGCCATTATCTTTAAGGTGTTATGTGGCTTCAATTGTTGCACCTTTTTGTTTTTGTTTTTGGTCTTGGTGTGTGTGTGTGTGTGTGTGTGTGTGTGTGTGTGTGTGTGTGTTGAGAAAAATGGCCTTTGTTCAGACAAATTTTTCTTTTCATTTTCAGAATATTTTTTTATTTTGCTGATATGATTTACCTTCTAGGATTAGGATGTCTGAGTCCACAGGCATAGTTGCATTCAGATCACATTCCTTATTATGTCGGCTGGCTGTTCATTTGAGCTGCACGAGAATGATACCAATGTCAGAAAACCCTCACTGTCATTGGGAGGTAGTGAGTAGTTCATGGCAGTTTCTCATCCTGTGATCACATCACATCCCCAGGAAATATTTTACCTCTGTGGCCAGTGTCCTGTAAATACATGAACATTTTGTTTGCTATTAAACCATTTCATACAGTTTGAAAATGTTCACAGAGGGAAGGTACCCATTCATAATGAATACATCACAGGATTTACTGTATTACATGTCATAACAGCCATCAGATTGTTGTACAGTAATCCATGCCATAATAGCCATCAGATTGTTGTACAATAATCTGTCATCATCTAATTGTATACCAGAATCTGCATGTATATTGTATATTTTGTGCTGCAAGCTTTCTGAAAGAAGAAACATAATTAGCTTTTCAATCTTTTTCTCAAACAACAGGAAAGCTAAAGTACAAATGTTTGTACATTTCTAGTGCTCCAAAATCGATTTACATAAGCTCAAGGTTTATAATCAGAGCTGAAAACAGACTACCTAACACGTTTAACAACTTATGCAGACAGTATATATAAGCATGGATCCAACACTTGAAATGTTCAGTTTATCAAAACATGACAACTTAATGCACTGTTGGGTATTTTGTAAAATTTGCTCAGGACTTTGCTGTACCTAACATCAGCGATCACTTACTAAAAAGAAATTTCTGTGAATCACAATTAAATGTAAACATTACATGTTTTAGTGTGATCTTCAGGTTAGATGAGCTTAATGTAGAAGGAAGCTGCATTTGGAGTTTGGAGTTTCATTTGAGAGATATATAATTACATGCAATGTATGCAAAACAACTAAAGAAATTAAATATACATTTCATTACCCAACGACTAATTTAAATTTACTATCAGCAATACTACACACACACACACACACACACACACACACACACACACACACACACACACACACACACATGCATGCATGCATGCGAGACAAAGAAAGAAACTTGGGGTAGGGTATATTAGGAATCTAGAATGTGTAAATTACCAAGCTCACTACAAGTGCTGGCTGGTAGATGCTGCTATCGGAATGTGTCATGACCACCACCTGAAAAAAGGTATATTTCATATTGATCAAATACATAACAAGTCAAACAAACGTACATGATATTCATCATCTACAAACATCTATTTAGTTGCTTGAGTGAATAAGTATTTTTTCATTATAGAAAGTTACAATATTCTACAAATTTCTCACACATATTTATTTTCTGTTGGTCATGTGGAAAACAGCTCAGGGACTGTGCAAGGTTTTTATGTCAGTATCATCATCATCATCATAGTGTTATCATAATATTATAATAAACAGTACTTTCCAACATTAGAGATTGCTTTACAATGACTGAAAGTACAATAATGAACAAACTCAAAATGCTATCCTGTTCCAAGTCTACCTAGAACAGATCCTTATGTACTTACCTACAAATTCATGACACTTGTTAAAGACACACACACACACACACACACACACATACTCATGCACATACACACAGACACACATGTCTTTCAAGACAACCAATTGCAAAAAAAAAAAAAAAAAAAAAAAAAAAAAAAAAAAGCCATTCACAAGACTCACTGCATGACACTTAAACACACATTAACTCAGTCATCTACACCCCCCCCCCCCCCACCCCCACAGACATACACTTCCACACTCATGCATTACACTTGCTAAGTGCCTTACGATATTGCTCAGGAATAACACCAAACCACATACATGATATATGCACTTCCACATTGGGCTATGCATGATAACGCACACCCACATCTACATATTTGGATGTTTGTACATGCATGCACACAACACACACACTTTCTCCCTCACACACAGTAGCACACACACACACACAGAGTAACATACACATGTAATACAGTGATACACACAGCTTTTACTGCAGGCTTTTCAAGTATTCCCATCATGTTTGACTCACCTCTGATACCTTGGATCAGGTCACTGTCACCACCAGCAATCATGTTGATCAGCTTGTCTGTGGGTTTAGAGGGCACTGCCCCACTGCTGCCGTTTTCATACGGCCTGCCGCTCCATTCCGATGGTCTCTCTTTAGATTTGTCCATTTTCACGGACTTGCTCTCAGTCTTCGACATCGTTGTTTACTCCGGAAATGCAGGAAGTAAGTCACAAACGCTGAGAGCAAGATTACAGGGAATTCCCTGTCAGTCTAAAAATAGATGGCTGGATAACTAACCGACGACAGACCGCGGCTCATGAATAGAATAGGAATGCGTTCTAACCAGCGGGTCCGGTTTAACTGCTGGTTCCGTACCCGCTGGAGGTAAAACTAACTGGAGGTAAAACTAACGGAGGTTGTCCATAAATGCCACCCCTGGTCATTAAAACATACAACCACCATCCTCGTTCACACACACTACCTTCCACTCCTGGTCATTAAAACGTACACACACCACACACCCTCGTTCACACACACTACCTCCACTCCTGGTCATTAAAAACATACACACAACCACCACCCTCGTTCACACACACTACCTCCACTCCTGGTCATTAAAACATACACACAACCACCCACCCTCATTCACACACACTGCCTTCCACTCCTGGCCATTATACACACACAACCACAACCCTCATTCACAAACATGACACACTGTAAGTTCCTTCGACAGCAATTCAGATCTCTTTCACTTCAGTCTCTCTCTGCAGATAGATAAATTCTCCAGCTCAGAAAGGTGGTTGGCAGAGAACAAACTAAACAACAACAAAAAAAATCTGACAAAGAATCTGTACAAGATTTCATTTTTTGTGTATGACAGTCAGCTTTGATCAGAGAGGTATCACCATTCAGACTGCTAATGCTCTCACCGTATAACGATCTGATGAAAGTACAATATGGTAGACTTTTTTCGCATTCATCATGCGGAAAGTGCCTGTAACAGCCAGACCATTCTCTGTGATGCCATGTGGATACTGTTCTCTGCAAGCTCTCAACATCTCTGGTCCTGCTGCTGCTGCAATGGCCTTTTCTACTGCTCCTTTATCAGGAGTCAGCTTTCTGTTGGTTGAGTTCACAATGACATCAGCCTGCAAAATTTCATACAAAAATGCACTTGATCTAAACAACGCCTTCAGTGCTTACAAATTCACAGAAGCAGGGGGAAGGAAACGGCTGTGACACAAATAAAACACAAATGTGTATCAACTACATACAGGGACAGGTTATCAGAGAGATGAGAATGCCTAAGCCCCTCTCTACAATTCTTATTTGACTTATCATACCGCGCATTATCCTTCAAGAGATCAAGCTGTGAGTGCTTCACTACCCATACTCCCCTTTATATAAAAGGCTTCCTACTTCAGTGGAGGCGACTCAAGAGTTACCTGCTGACACGATAGTCAATTGCTTCCTGCATCATACAATCTGTCAGTCACTCAGTTTTTTTATTCATATTTTCATTCTTTTAGCCCATGCTTATGTGTTTAAGTGTCATCGTAAGAATGACCAAACTGGCCTTCTCTCCCCAACGTTAGTGATTGGATTTTACATAAGTGCAAGATTTTATGCATGCATTCACACACTGAATCTTGGTTATAGCCTTATTCCAAGGATTGTTGAAGAAGTGGAGTGAGATGGATTTTCCATGTGTGCAAGATGTTAAGCCTACATCCAAGGATTGTTGAAGAAGTGGAGTGAGATAGATTTTCCACGTGTGCAAGATGTTATGCCTACATTCCAAGGATTGTTGAAGAAGTGGAGTGAGATAGATTTTCCATGTGTGCAAGATGTTAAGCCTACATTCCAAGGATTGTTGAAGAAGTGGAGTGAGATGATTTTCCATGCGTGCAAGATGTTATGCCTACATTCCAAGGATTGTTGAAGAAGTGGAGTGAGAACCAATGACAACCAGAGCTACTGAATAAAAACAGATAAATTCATGTGATATGATAACTCTCATCATTTTGTCAGCTTAATAATGTTTGGCTTCATCAGCATGTACACAACCAATCAAAACAGATAAATATAGGTGATATGATAACTCTCATCATTTTGTCAGGTTAATAATGGTTGGCTTCATCAGCATGTAAACTGTAAACAACCAATCAAAACATATAAATCTAGATGATATGATAACTTTCATCATTTTGTCAGGTTAATAAAAGTTGGGCTTCATCAGCAAGTAAACAACCAATAAAAAAAAAAAGTGTAAGCCTATATCACAGGCAGGAAGGGGATGGGGAGAGGGACTGCTTTGTATTTATCCCCAATACTACTGATACAAGTCTTACATAACAAAAACAGATACATTGCCATATATTAAATATAAAAGAAAAAAAAATCACATACACAAACATGTACCTAAAAGAAGTAAAAGAAGTAAGTAAAAACAAACAATATCATAAATAAAGACATTTTCCTCTTTGACACGCTGAAACCTTGGGTGATTTTGTTTGAAGCGAGCGTTCAGTCTTCTCACATGTCTTTGACAAGCATTGGGAAGTAAGAAAGCTGTACTCTTCAAAAGCATCCACCTGCCATGAAATGCACTGCTCTGATCTACCAACATTTATGTTCTTTTTGTACCTCATTTTCAAAAATATCTCGATCAACGATCAAGGTCGCTTTCAAGATCATCTATCTGCCCATGCAGGCAGGATTCTATCATGTTTTATGTCTGATTCTGACAAATTTCAAAATGATGATATCAAACATGCCATTTCTACTTTTATATCTTCTATCCCCTATGATCTATATAGACACAGATTTATTTCCTTTTTTTCTCCCAGTTCTTATAGAACAGGGAGTACTTTACAATGGGAACACAAAGATGCTGTCTGTGTGTCCGGGGTCAAAATGTGTTCCACTCACTCCGACAAAACTTCTGGACCGATCCTTCTGAAAATTTGTAGGCATGTTCATTATGGGTCACGGATGATGCCCGATGTTTAATTTTACCAGAATAGCTGTTACTAATGGCTATAATGGCCCAAAACGGTTTTTCTTCTTTATGGAATATCTCAGTGATGAAATGCATTATGAAGCATGTTTAATTGTAACGTCAAATACATTATGACGCATGTTTGACTGTGACGTTTTTCTGGAAGATAAAATTTCAAATCTTGCCAAATCATTACTATAATGATGGAAGAATTGTTAACTGCACTTGTTTTCCCCCACTACTTAATTGTTCAGCATTATATTGTTTGGTCAATCAGAGGGTGATTGCATCTCTTACGAGATCCAAGGAAAGGTTGTTCTGCACAATTCTTAGCCGCTGACAATGCTTGGGTTATTGAACAGCAGAGCTGACCACTCAGACTGTTCCGTATCTTTTGATCTCCCTTGCATCCTTAAATGGATCCTCAAGCATAGGCTCAAAGATTGTCCATTACTTTTTATACTGTTTGCGTAATATTTTTAGTTTTCAACAACTTTTTTCCTCTCCACTTTGTTTTTTGTTTATTCTACTACCTTTCGCTGGCTGCTTTGGGGGTGCTGTTGGATTCTTTTTTGAACCCTTGGCGGTCGGAACACCACTCGGAGCAGGTGATACATATAGATCTGTCTTCGAGAGGGATTGCGATAGTTTCCTCATGCAGCTAGCGAAGGTTTTTCATATTTATGATATACATTTTCCCATTTACTTCATTTTTTTCTCTCTCTCAATTTCAAATCTTTGCCAAATCATTACTATAATGATGGAAGAATTGTTAACCTGCACTTATTTTCCCCCACTACTTAATTGTTCAGCATTATATATATATATATATATATATATATATATATATATATATATATATATAAGTCTTGGCTCAGGTTATAACACACACACACACACACACACACACACACACACACACACACACACACATATATATATGTATAATGAAACCTGAGCCCAGGTGCCTATAGTTTCCTGGCAGGGAGAGAAAACAAATGTCAAAATCCATCTTAACTTTAAAAGACAGACTTGCATTTAAAGGGAAGGGGCAGGAGAAGTAATACTTGTCCAGTGTGCACTCAATGAAATTCACTGTTTCCTGCAAAGGAGAAGTCAGCAGGACCAGCAAGTGACACAGTTTCGCTCTGTGAAGACCTCATCAGGCTTAATACAGGATCCTGGTCACCTGATGGTCGGATCAGGTCATGGTGAGATTGAGCTCTGATTGCCCCGAGGCCACTGAAGGACATGTCTTGCACAGAGATCTGCAGCTCCACTGAAGCTGGTCTGACAGAGCTGTGCCACTGATGGAAGGTCAAGGCTTTGCATCCAGACTGGGCCATCCAATGTCATGGAGTGTTGTCTTCCCAGGTCTTCTTCCTTCAGATCTTTCAAGAATGGATGTCAAGGTCTTCTAGCTCAGTCTCCTCAAATGGACATCCGAGGCTGCATCTTATTGGTCAGCCATCAGGTGATACTGGCAATCGTCGCCATGATCCCCTCCCCAGGCTGTCTTCAGGACTTCAACGCAGCCATCTACATGCTCAAGTGGCAGTGGTCTTGACCTGTGTGAAGCTAACTTGAGGACAGAGTAGGACTGCCATTTGACGAATCGTTGCTGTACAGAGCCTCTGTGGGTCTCAATCCACTACTGCTGAGAGGGCATATGTATCAGCCCACTTTCCAAAGGCTGGAGAAACAAACCATGCCTCATCCAAGTATGGCTACTTCCCAGCCACATGTATCGTAGTGAGGCAGTGCTCCACCACCACACTGTCCCATGCTGCCAAGAGTCATCATCCAACAAGATATGCAAGGCCTACCATCACTCATATGGCAACAAGGAATGCGCTGAGCTGCCCAGACTTCGATCTTCCACTCAGTGTCCTTTGGGTGTCATCTTTCACCTCACTCCCAACATTTACTGTGATGCCACCTCACAGGGAGTGAATGCCTGATGGTGAGAGCACTTCCATGCTTTCCAAAACTGACACTTTTATGTCACCTCACAGGGAGTGAATGTCTGATGGTGAAAAGCACTTCCACACTTTCCAAAAAGTGGCTTTTATGCCACCTCACAGGGAGTGAACGCCTGATGGTGAAAGCACTTCCACACTTTCCAAAACTGAGTAATTCTTCATGTATGTATGAAAAGTGTTAAAAAAAACAAGCAAACAAATAAACAAAAACCAACAACAATAACAGTACCACATGAAGGGGAATACAGCAGTTTTTTAAATAAGATGGTAACTAACACGTCTAAGATCAAAGCTGGACATATAAAATACACAGCCTATGGGCTCTAGTAACTACAAATGAAAATCCACAACAATACAAAATCACTTTTAAAAAATCCCATGTTTAAAAAAACATTGGACACCACTCCACAAGCTTGAAGGAATCACAGGCTGACGCAGGACAAGTTACATCTATCTAATACTGGGCAAAATTCATGTGGCTTGACCATGTTTTGAGAGTTCACAAGACAATATACTTGCTTTGAATTACCTCAGCTTTCTGTATTTCTCCAGTGCAAACCTTGATGACTCCTTTCTCTGATCCAGTTCTCAGAACTGGAACAAAATTGAAAAAACCGTCCAGTTAGCAGCCTTCCTTGGCAATGTGTTGAGGGCATTCAATCCTGCCAAGCCTGGAGTGGTCAGAACAGTAGGTGAGCTAACCTCCCTTGTCAGATCAAGAAAAAATGCAGTAACCGTGGATGTGGAGTGAATTAAACAGATGAGTCCTGCTGGTTGATACCCAGCTGATCATCAAGGGCCAAATCAGGGATAAAAAACATTCCCCTGACACATACCTTTGCCAGCATCCTACAGAAACAATATTTGTTCAACCTGAAAAACAAACAAACAAACAAAACCCTATGCAAAAGAAATCTAGACTTTATTATCCACTGCAATAAGCCCAGAAAACATTTCTTTTGTTGTTTTTGTTGCCTCAACAGCGGATCTATCCAAAATAAAATACATACTTTCAGGCAGACATTTCTTAAAATGGTGAGACTACAAAAAGAACAAGATATAAAACACAAATGAGACTGATACAAAGAAGACTGACAGCGAATGGGGCATTCACCGTAAAGAATTTCCAGAAGATTAAAAAAGCACTCCCAGAATCCCCACAGTGTCTGATGTTATTAATTCATGATTCATTATTCATTTCAATATTCCATTTACTCTGATTTACATGTGTGTGTGTGTGTGCGCGCATGCACGAGTGTGTGTGTGCATGCATGTGCATGTGTGTGTGTGTGTGTGTGTGTGTGTGTGGTGTATGTGTGTGGTGTATGTGTGTATTTGTGTGGCTGTATGCATGAGAGAGACGGGGAAGGCGGGGGGGGAGGGGGTAGACTGAATGTAAGAGAAACACAAAGGACTTTAAAAAAACAGCTCTTGTGGACTGATATTGGTAGAGCACAGGCTTTTGTGATCTGTGTGTTTAGTGGAATCACTATATGCTGGCAAATGTAGATGCTTAAGTTCAGCATAATTCATCACTGTTTGCTTCAGTGTGCAGGCATCACTTTCTCTGTCCATATAAACACCATCTGCATCAGAGCGTGCAAGAAAACTAAGACCTGGGAACAAGCTTGGGTGCCAGGGACAAAATGGCAGTGGCCACTACAGCTCTGAAGTGGGCCCAGTATACGTGATGCCCATGCTTTGCTGCAGTAAGAATCTCTTCCAATAATGTATGACATCCGTGTTGCAGCAGAAGCAGTATTACGCAAAGAAACATTCCGGAGCAAGAAGACTGCGCCATATTTATCCAAAAATAACATACAGAAATAAATAATTGTCTGAGGGATTTCTTATCGGGGGGGTGGGGGGGGTGGGGGACACGTGTTTCCTGCCTGAATAAAAATCCTTTCAATGCCAGAGGACAGGGGCAGGAGCTGCTCCACCAAACTATGGAAAGATAATCCTAACACAGACATTGACAGGGGCTCTACAAAATGTCATGTTGTGCTCCATTCTTCATTACACAATGAGCTGGTAAGATGCTGATAGGTGGTTGACAAGGTTTAAAAATTGGCAGCAGATTTGTGTTTAATATGGTCCCTAACACACATCTGTTGCCAGATTAAAAAGTGGGTTGTTTTCACTGCAACATCTATTTCAAAGAACTTAAACAAAATATTAAATTATGCAACAATGCTTGCAGCAAAACCACCATAGTAGCTACTTGTAACACTGAAGTGATATGCAAGAACTGCCTGCAGCAAAACCACCATAGTAGCTAACTGTAACACTGAAGTGATATGCAAGAACTGCCTGCAGCAAAACCACCATAGTAGCTAACTGTAACACTGAAGTGATATGCAAGAACTGCCTGCAGCAAAACCACCATAGTAGCTAACTGTAACACTGAAGTGATATGCAAGAACTGCCTGCAGTCAGAACACAAAACCACTGACAGCCCAGCTACCCCACAACGACTGGCTACCCGACCGCTGTGAAACTGACAAACACAGGGAGACAGACAGAAGGCCAATTCTGAAGCATCTGCGGAGAGACATCGGAAAAAATGAATCAGTATCAGCAAACAGTACCACCACAGCAAACAGGAGACTGTGCCAGTGTGTTTTAAGAACATGGAGGACAGCTCAAGCAAAGAGGAAAGGGTACGCAGATCATGCTAACGAGGCACAGCTTTGGGGAGAAAAAAAAAAAGGGAAGAAGTAAATCGCCCACCTATGACAATGAAGCCAAGAGACTGACAGAGTGCCTGAGGTAGAAAAGACTGAGGGGAATTAAAACTGGCTGGCAGAGGAGTGTGATACCTGACACCTGACTCTGTGATCGGATTGACCACACACCATGGACTTATGAATTTTATTTAGGACTTTCAGTTATGACACAAGGATCTATTGATGTTTCGTCTTTATGATAAATAACAGCATACATATTTGTACACTTAAGGTGCATTTCTTTAGAAATCAACTAAAATGAACAACTCTTTACTTCACAAGAAAGCAAAAAAGTCGATATTGTATATTTACAGGAAACAAATGTAAACAGTTCTAAAATATGAAGCAAGACATTAATGCACAATAGTCCAGAAAAGCCTATTACATAGCATTCATGAACAAGCAGAAGAATTACCATTTTCATGTACATAAATAAATTCAGAACTCATCCAAGCAACAGACAGAACGTTGCTAGTTAAGGTTCTATTGGGAGGAGGGGGGGTGGGAGTCATATCTAAATGCTGTGCACCTAACCCAACTTGACATTTGACCAGTAATGGCTTTCCCATCCTTTGAGATAAGGAAAAAGAGATATATGAAAGGGAAATTACCAAGACAAACTCACACAAGCCCTAAATAATCTGAATAATGACTCTTCCCTGGAAGTGATGGTCTTGCTGCACAACATTCTACAAGAAATTCAAGGACAAATTCTGAGCACCAATGCTTAATTGTGTACCAAATTTCTAGAGCAAGGTAAATTATCTTTTTCTCTTAAGAAGAATTATCGCATTAATTCACAAATGCCTTAGACTAAACTAACTTGATAACTTAAGTTCAAAATGTACTCACAAATCCAGACTATAAAATACTTAAATAGGCACTAGCCTTGAGACTCAAAAATTCACCATCAATCTTGAGCTACAATTTTCAAAAAATGTAAAAACACAAAAAAAGCTGTCTTTGTGTGTGTGTGTGTGTGTGTGTGTGTGTGTGTGTGTGTGTGTGTGTGTGTGTGTGTGTGTGTGTGTGTGTGTGTGTGTGCGCGCACGCATGTGTGTATATGTGTGTGTGTGTGTGTGTGTGTGTGTGTGTGTGTGTGGTGTGTGTGTGTGTGTGTGTGTGTTGTGATGATCTCACTTCGCAATTAAACAGAATGAACCACTCGGGCTCCTCCCTTGCCCTGGACTTTTCCACAGCCTTCAACACCATGTCTACAGATTGTATTCTCATAACGCTTGATCTGTTCAGTTTCGGCCCAAGATTTCAAACTTTCCTCTCCACCATCAAGGAAAACAAATCAAGCAGTATCCACAGTGATGGATTGTAATCGCACTGGTTTCCAACTGAAAGAGGCGTTAGGCAAGGTGCCCTCTCAACTTTCCTTTTCATGATAGCTGTTGAAACATTAGCTATCCAATTAAGAAACAGTTAAGGTACCAAAGAACGTGATAAGTACAGAACTACGACGAAAAAAAGACATCAAGCCTTTCCACAGTAAAATTATTTGCAGATAATACAACAAAAGTTCTAAAAATGAACAAAATGTTCAAGGAAGCTACAGATATCATTGAGCAATGCAAGATTTTTCTGGCTTAAAAGATAAATAACAGCAAGTTAGATGACAATATCAAAGATGATTTCAAGAAGACAGAGAGAGAAAGTGAGAGTGAGAGAGGAAGATGGAGAGAGAGAGAGAGAGGAGAGAGAGAGAGCAAATTCATGCATGCACAACTGAAGTCCATTGTTGATCAACTAAGAAATGAAATCCCACGATTCCATCAATCATATTTCCTACTCATAGAAAACACTTGAACATTTGATCTAACACACACACACACACACACACAAACACACACACACACACACACACACACACACGCGCGCAACACACACCGCGCGCACAACACACACACACATACACACACACATACATTTATTCCATCTGCTCAAGTCTATGTATTTTGGGGGTGCAAATTACGACAAACATGAAAGTGCAGTTGCGGACACAGATCTGAAACTTTGTAAAGTCTCAGATGGACACAATACCATTCAGTTAGGGTAAATGTGACCATGTCACATGCCTCACACACTTACCTCTCCACTTCAAATGCCATTGTTTAGGTATGGCTTTTAGGACCGTGTCACATGCTGTCTTGTACTCCTGTTGGTTGTCAATATATATAACCACCCTGGCATGGTTTGCCTGATGGACTTTCCTTGGAATGTTTCAAACACAGTTTTAGCAGCCGAGCTTCAGGGACTTGCCCAGGGATATCTTTGGACTCAGCCTGGTGTGCACAGCAACAGAGCACTGACCATCTCCACACAAGGCAAAGGCTTTTTTGTATGCATCTGTGATCTGCCCCTTCTCCTTGTTGACTCCTGTGTCTCTCTTCTGGAACTGGCACGACGATCAGCTTTTTGTCGTTAAAAAAAATTAGTGTTGCACTGTAAGGTGAAGGGACCGTCACGGCACTGTGTTTGGTATGATGATATGTCTTCTGAGAGAAAAACCTGCCATTACACACAACACACCCACACCAACACACACACCCACACACACACACACACACACACCCACAAACCCGTAGGTCCTCTGAAAGAAAATCTACAATCACAAACACAAATACATTCATACATATCCTGGCAAATGGGCATATTCACGAATTGTATACACGATTACATGCCCCTATAATCAAACTCATGGTAAATGTTATCCCCCTATTGTTGATCTGCTCTTTGAAAACAGACATTCACATTCATTCTGACTTTTCGGGCCACATGTATGCTTTACACAACTTTTCTTCTTTTGACCTTAGTTGTAGCTTGGGTGTGCATGTGGGGATTGGGAGTGGAGAGAATGAACCCTAGTTGTAGCAGGGGGTGGGCATGTGTTGGGATGGGGAGTGGGAGAATTGGACCGTAGTTGTAGCATGGGGTGTGCATGTGGGATTGGGAGAGTGGGAGGAATGAACCCTAGTTGTAGCACCAGGGTTTGCATGTGGGGATTGGGACTGGGTGAGAATGAGAATGAACCTTAGTTGTAGCATGGGTGTGCATGTGGGGACTGGGAGAGGGGAGAATGACCCTTTAGTTGTAAGCTTGGGTGGTGCCAATGTGGGGATTGGGGCAGTGGGAAAATGAACCTTGTTGTAAGCATGGTGTGCATGATGGGCATTGGGGTGGGGAGAATGGAACCTAGTTGTAGCATTGGTGTGCATGTGGGGACTGGGAAAACAGGAGAATGAACCTTAGTTATAGCTTGGGTTTGCATGTGGGGACTGGGGAGCCTAGGGAGAATGAACCTTAGTTGTCAGCTTGGGTGTGCATGTGGGGATGGGAAGTGGGCGAATGAACCTTAGTTGTTGCTGGGTGTGCAGGCCCCCAATGGGGATTGGGATGGGAGAATGAACCTCAGTTGTAGCTGGGTGTGCATGTGGGGGACCTGGGAGCCAGGGGTTGGGAGAATGAGGCACCTGAGTTTACGCTGAGTGTGCTTGGTGGAATTGGGAGGTGGAGGGGAGAATGACACCTTAGTTGTAGCATGAATGTGCATGTGGGGAGTGAGAGTGGGAGAATGAAACCTTAGTTGTAGCATAGGTGTGCATGTGGGGAGTTGGAGAGTGGGAGAATGAACCTTAGTTGTAGCGTGGGTTTGGTGCATGTGGGGAATTGGGAGAGGGAGAATGAACCTTAGTTGTATCCATGGGTGTGCATGTAGAGACTGGGGAGTGGGAGAATGAACCTTAGTTGTAGCATGGGTGTGCATGTGGGGATTAGGAGTGGGGAGAATGAACCTTAATTGTAGCCTAGGGTTTGGTGTGTGTGGGGACTTGGGAGGTGGGAGAATGAACCTTAGTTGTAGGCCATGGTGTGGCATGTTGGGATTGGGAGTGGGAGAAAGAACCGTAGTTTGTAGCATAGGTGTGCATGTGGGGATTGGGAGTGGGGAGAAAGAACATTAGTTGGCAGCATGGGTGGCCATGTGGGGATTGGGAGTGGGAGAAAGAACATTAGTTGTAGCATGGGTGTGCATGTGGGGTTTGGGAGTGGGAGAATGAACCTTAGTTGTAGCTTGGGTGTGCATGTGGAGATTGGGTTGGGAGAATGAACCTTAATTGTAGAATAGGTGTGCATGTGGGGATTGGGAGTGGGAGGAATGAACCTTAAGTTAGCATGGGTTGGGTGCGTGTGGGGCCTTGGGAGTGGGAGAATGAACCTTAGTGTATCATGGGTTTGGTGCGTGTGGGAATTGGGAGTGGGAGTGGGGAGAATGAACCTTAGTTGTAGCATGGGTGTGCATGTGGAGATTGGGACTGGGAGTGGGCGAATGACCCTTAGTTGTAGCAAGGGTTTGGTGCGTGTGGGGATTGGGAGTGGGAGAATGAACCGTAGTTAGTAGCATTGGTGTGCATGTGGGGATGGGATTGGAGTGGGAGAATGAACCGTATAAGTTGGAGCATGGGTGTGTATGTGGGGATTGGGAGTGGGAGGAGAATGAAACCCGTAGTTGTAGCATGGGTTTGGGGCATGTGGGGATTGGGAGTGGGAGAATGAACCTGAGTTGTAGCATGGGTGTGCATGTGGGGATTGGTAGGACGTGGAGAATGAACTTAGTTGTAGCATGGGTTGTACATGTGGGGATTGGGCGTGAGAGAATGGCCCCCCCCACCTTTGTCATATCATGAGTTTGGTGCATGTGGGGATTGGGAGTGGGAGAATGACCTTTGTTGTATCATGGGGATTGGGAGTGGGGGTGGGAGAAAGCAGGGGTTAGATAGATGGAAGGGGTGGATGGGGTGAAGCCAACTCAAGAAGGAATCAAAATTCAAAACGGATCAGACAAGAAACACTTTCTCATTCGAAGTTATCTGAAGACATGTACTTGTCTTAGTGGGAAAAACATGTTCAAGATCTTCAGCTTCTTGTGGGCTATATCAGCAAACCATAGTACACTGGCCTAAACTAAGACTAAAAACATGCACACTGGTGAGCATGAAAATGCTACTGATGCCTTCAAAGATCAGAAGAAAAAGAGGTAGGAAAACTCCGCATACTCTGGCAGACCAGTGGACAACATTGCAAACACTGACCATTACTGACTTGCTGCGCAACAGGAGTGTTAAGAAAAAACTTTTTATCTTGTCTTCCTTTCTGCAGTGCGACCCTTGGCAAACTGAAGACCATGTACAAGAAGAAGCTGGATCCCAATAACATGAAATGCCTGTTAAACAATTTTGACTTCCGACGAAACAACTGCATGCAAGATAAAGGCAAAACAAAAATCCAAGCCAGTGCCCGCTTCAGCCATCATCTATAAACAGCTTTTCCGCTGACCAGGCCATGTACTTGCCAAGCATCAAACTGCAAGACTTGGCCAGCAAGTGTTTCTTTGGCTGTGGTCCCAGTGAAAAAAAATGAACAATCCAGAATCAGCTCATGCCACACAGCGGGCAGTATTTATAGCAGCTGTGACCTTCTCTGTTTTTACATGTCTGTCTGTCTCTTTGACTTCTCTGTCACTCTCTAAGGGACTCCACCTCCATCTTCATCGGTACTGTCTTTTTTTTTCATTTTTGTGTCTATGTCTTGTCCATCTTTCTATCCTTCTTTTGACCTATTTTTGTTAATACCTCCACCCCCCTCCCTTTTCTTCCCATTTCATAGTTTTTCAGATTCCGTGGTGTAAAAAAATTGCTTTTAGACTTATAATCTCTCTGCCCAAGACAAAATATTTGCATTTTATGAGTACACATTTTGGAAGTGCATGTCTCTGTGTTTGTGTTCATTCCTTGGTTCTTTACATTTAATAGCTTATCCTGCTGTTTATATACACCAGTACACAAGAGATGATCTGAAACTATACATGGATATGTCAAAATACGATACCACGAGTCTAATGCATTTATTAGAATGTATGTGGGTGTGTGTGTGTGTGTGTGTGGGTGGTGTGTGTGTGTGTGTGTGCATGTGTGGTTGTGTGTGTGTGTGTGTGCGTGTGTTGATGTGTGTGCGGCGCACGCGCGCACACTGTATTGAACATGTCTGCATGTTTTATGTACACGCGCATGCGCGAGTGTATGTGTGCCCACTTTTGCCCTCTGCATGCGAGCATGGCCGGTATGATGAGTAAAGGTGTGTACAGGAAACAAAGGTGAGTTTTCAGGAACCAAAGGTGTGTACAGCAAACAAAGGTGTGTCAGGAATGGAAGGTGGGTACAGGAAACCATGGTGGGTGTACTGGAATCAAAAGGTGTGTTCAGTAATCAAAGGTGTGTAAGGAATCAAAAGGTATGTACAGGAAACAAAGGTGTGTACAGAAATCAAAGGGTGTGTTTCAGTAATCAAAGGTTACTAAAGGAATCAAAGGTGTGTTCAGTAATCAAAGGTGTGTAAAGGAAAACAAAGGGTGTGTCAGTAATCAAAGGTACACTACAGGAATCACAGGTGTGTGTCAGTAATCAAAGGTCTGTGTGTACAGGAAACAAAGGTGTGTTCAGGAATCAAAAGGTGTGTTCAGGAAACAAAGGTGTGTTCAGGAAATCAAATCAAACGGCGTGGCTCAGGAATCAAGGTGTTCAGGAAATCAAATCAAAGGTGTGGTCAGGAATCAAATCAAGGTGGGTTCAGGGAATCAACACGGTCGTGTTCAGGAATCAAATCAAAGGTGTGTTCAGGAATCAAAAATCAAAGTGTGTTCAGGAACAAAAGTGTGTTCAGGAATCAAAGGGTGTACACCGACCCTCATTTTCCTAACTTCTATCATGATGGATGGGGAGGGGGAAGGAGGGAGGGAATAGCCCATATGGAGGGGAGGACGGGAGTTGGGGTGTGGGGGGTTTCTTATGAACACTGCGCACTATCGAAAGCTGAAGGAAGTGGAGTCGGTGCATAGGGCGAGGCAAAGTGGACAGCAGGTTCAAGCAAAACTTCTTCAGATCTCTCGTTCATTTTACTATAACCTGTCCTTATTACAATGAGATTAAAACTCAATCATTTGCTGCTTTTAACTTCATCACCATAACCCATATTTGCATTCTGTCACATGTTTGACTAGTTTCTTCTTGTTTTTTTCTTAAATCATTGTTGTCGTTCAGGTTAGGCATATTAAAAAAAAAAAAAACGAATGATCTTAACGAAAAAAAAATTCAAAGGGTTGCTGGAAGACCACAGATATATGGAAGATTGGCATATCTGAACATACTTTCCTTAGGATCAATCGTTGCAGGGAATACCATCTGCGCCCNAATGGTGGTGTGCTTCTCCGGGAGGCTTGAAGCAGCAGCGAAGGATCACTTGACGCAAGCCATGGAGGAGATCTGTTTTGTCGTCTTCCTGAAAAGGTCACACACACACACACACACACACACACACACACACCACACACACAACCAACATGTAGTCACGCACACACACACAAACTACTGATTACTCGAGTCAGTTACTTTCAGTTATTTCTTATGTATTTCATAATCAACACCATGGGATTTTCTTTTCTGCTTGAGCTCTCTTAGCACCTGGACTACCAAGGCTTTCAGCACCTATGCAGACGCTAGTGATTGGCCGCACCGCAATCACAGACATCAATCAGTTCTTCATGAGCTAGTGGCGGTGTAGCCCTGGGAACTAAAGATCTCAGCTTGAGGACGGAGGAGATAATGACATATCATTCAAGGTAAGACATCCTTTCTGGCTCAGTATCCTTTTGTCGTCTTTATGGTTGCAAATGGCTGAAGGCATTCCCCTCACTTTGTCACAAGCCACCCCTAGTCCAGCCTAGTTCTCACACAGCCACTGAGCAGACATGACCCTCTTGCCTTTCCTGAACTTTCTCTCCCATCAACATGTCCATAGGAAAAACCAAAAACAAAATTACCAAACATAGTAGGTCAGATTTTGACGGACAGCCCTATAGCAGTTGCTTGCATTGACCATCTCATATCATAACTTCCACATTTAGAAATGATATGTTGCCAGACATCTGACTCCCCCCCCCCCCCCCCCCCCCCCAATTTCACATTCCTGAAAGAGATGAGGTAACACTGTGACTGACACACACAACTGGAAAATTAACACAGGTACACAGTGGCAGCTCAACTCTGATATGTAAACAATATCTTAACATGTTGCCAACATCAGTGCAGCTGTCAGTTACAGTGTTAGTTTCACAATTCTTTTTCAAGATCTGTGCTTTCACTGGATATATTGTATGTCCACACTGTATTCTAAATTCATGTGTGATTTATCCAATAAAAAAGGGATAACACAAAAAGTAGAATTTCACTAGGCATACAGTGGGAAGTGGCATTTCATCAGGATAACCTCTAATCTCCCAGAAGAAAAAGAATGATGTTCACTCCCCAGTGCTTTTGGAAAATCCTGATAAAACACATCCACCCTACAGTTTTGATTGATACATAATGCTAAAAACTGACTCATTTCGCAATTGCCACTGCTGCATCTATCATGAATCATCTTTCCTCTCTAACAGATTTGAAATATTCCTCATTAAACCTCACCTTCAGTCTAATTGCACAGTTAACATAGGCTGTACGGAATAGACACTCACAGACACACATATGAACACAAATGCATATTCAAAGTGATCCACTCAAAATAGTTCATTTTCAGATTAACATCAGGCTGTACTGACAACACACAAACACCCACTTGGATTTAGTCCTTTTCATTCTTTTGGGGCTATGGAGGACAGCAAATAAACAAGCAAGCAAATAACATCAACCAGTCTTTATGTATGTTAAATACACAAACATACATACACCAAAAAATAATTTTTTGGCATAAAACAAAAAAAACAAAATCCTTTCCCATTTTGCAGAAATTCTCCAAGTTTCGGGAGTACTTTTTTTTTTTCCCTCAAGACATTTTTTTTCATACAAAAATGATAAATAGATCTTTTCACACAATCACTCTTAAGTGCTTAAGTTAAGAGAAAATTACATTATGAGCCATTCCTGAGCATCTTACACACCCCTCTTTCCCCTAGTTGGTCTTTCCACTACTGGTCAAAAAGAGGTGAAAGTGAACTTTCAAGTGACCTCACCATATCGACATGGGAACTCTCACTGCATCCTACTCCTGGAGGACCACACCTTACACTCCTGGGGCCATATTCATGAACAGACTTAACTGGAGGTTAAAACCCGACTTCCGCTGGTTAACTCTCTAACCGGAGGGTAACTCCCAAACCGCGACATTCATGGCCATCGGTTACGGCTAAAAGGTGGTCTTGACCGGCGGTTATTTTAATGGAGGGGGTCCTCGCCATTAAACTGCCTAACCAGAGGTTAAATATGGTGGAGTTCATTACATGCGAAATTTCTGATGGGTGTGTCTTGCGATGGGAACGAGTCTTTTGCAATAAAAATAATCCAATTGACTCGTTTGACGACGTGGAACTGTTCACTTAGTTTCAGATTTTGTCGTGAGCACATTTTGAGTCTCACAGACATGAACACCCGAATCGAAGGGGAGCACTGTTGCCAGGTACAGCAAGTGTGCTTAGCCCTTTGTTTCTATGCTGCTGGCACATTTGAAGATGCAGTTGGAGAACCGTTTCAAGTCAGCCAGCCAACTGCATCCCGTACAATTCATTCAGTGACAGTGGCCAAGTCAGTCAACTGCATCCCGTACAATTCATTCAGTGACAGTGGCCAAGTCAGTCAACTGCATCCCGTACAATTCATTCAGTGACAGTGGCCAAGTCAGTCAACTGCATCCCGTACAATTCATTTAGTGACAGTGGCCAAGTCAGTCAACTGCATCCCGTACAATTCATTCAGTGACAGTGGCCAAGTCAGCCAACTGCATCCCGTACATTCATTCAGTGACAGTGGCCAAGTAAGGCAGCAGCAGACAGGCAAAAAGAAAGGTTCTTTGACATTGCCAACTTCCCCCAAGTGTTCGCATGTGTTGTTGCACATTCCAATAGCACGCCCTCCCCAGACATCAAGAACGACTTTGTGAATCGCATAAATGTCCACTCCATCAACGTGCAGGGGAAGCTATGTGTCATGTGTTTGTGTATGTGCAGATGATGTCTGTGTGCCTACATGCTTGAGTCAAGAGAGAGAGAGAGAGAGAGAGAGACAGAGAGAGAGAGAGTGTGTGCGTGTGTGTGTGTGTGCGTGCGTGCGTGCGTGCGTGTGCGAGCTTGTGTTGCTGCTGGTAAAGCAGAGACACTGCAGTTGATCAACATACTTCTAAAGTACTGTATCTGTTTTGCCAGTTTGTTCATTTAACTTCTAGTTCTAAAGTGTTTGATTCCTGCCATGTCAGTTTTATGCACATTGGTATTATTGTTGGTATTTATTATGTATGTGTCCATGTTGGATTCTGCAATATATCTTATGAACAAGGTGGCCAATAATGTAATGTAGAGTGCAAACAAGAAGTTAACTGTAAAATAGATAATTTATGTTGTCATGTATTCAAATGTAAAAACCTGAACATTGCTTTGAGTGAACAGCAAACAACAGAAGACAAGAGAATGTTTTCAGTGAAAACACATGAGATACACACAAACATGTTCTCAGTTGAATGTTTATTAGACAAATGATGTTCAACTTTTTCATATATGTGTATATATATATACACATCAACAACAAATACAATTTTGGCACCAACATTGCAAAATAAATGAAGAAAAAAATGCTGAAGGGAAAAGAAGGACACTTGCATGCATGCACTACTCACTGCAATAACTGGCCCATATCTCATCCTCACAAAAAAAGTCATGAGCAAAACAACATTGTTTTACATCACTGTTAAATTTTAAGACATTATTAACACATCTAGCAAAAATACATGGCATTAACAAGCTTCATTTCATGTTGTTGACTGTCAGAGTGGCTACCCTCTTTGGCCCCACCATTTAACACTGTCTTAATTATAGCAGAGTTTTGACCATACAAAAACTGAAACAAAACCAAGAACAAATTTTCACACACACACACACACACACACACACACACACACATGAATACATGTGCACACAATTAAGTGGACTCTTCCCCTCAGCACAATCACACATACACACAGAGAAAGTTTTACCTTTTCAGTCAATATCAAAATAGAAAGAGAGAGAGTAATCTAGAAACAGCTTCAGTTTTATTGTGGGCAAGGAGAGGAAGGGAGGGAATGAAAACTAATCAGTTTCTTTGGAGGTGGTTGGCTCTTCAGTTCTCAAATTTTTTTGTTAACCATAATCTTGCCACCTTGGCTAGAGCAGTAAATGCCTTTGCTTGCTTCAAATCTCTATGATTTTTTTTCAATTTCACTACCATTTTTTCAAAAACACTACCATTTTTTTTCAATTTCACTGTGATTTTTTTTTTTCATTTCACTACACAGGAAATCATTCCACAACTGGGAATCACAGTTTTCATAATGCCTTCTCTATGCAGGTCTCCTCGGACTAAAGTCTTTAGCTTTGTCTTTCAGGGTATTGGCTTCCCTCCGTTGTGGCTGTGCTAGGGTAATTGGCTGCACATCAGGGGCAACACGCTGCACATCAGGGGCATGCCATACATCAGGGCAACATGCCGCACTTCAGGGCTACATCTGCACCGGAGGTCTCATCTGTCATGTTTTTCGGCGTGAACTTGAAACCTGACACACCTGAACATTTTGTGGAGCTTCTGCAACAGAAATCATCATGGCAGTTTTATGAATATGAAAATGATCCTTTGTGACTTCAACGGTACCATGCTGCATATTTATGCTCACAAATGTAGCAGTGTGACTTCTGTTTCTCTTTCAGCTGGAACTAACCGTTAGTAACACATAAGACTAGAATGTCGCACGCAATAAAATCTTTGGGTTGTGTCTTGGGTGTAAAGATTTCTTCTTTCATATCACATTACTGACAACACTTTTCCAGATGCATCCAAGTTTTGGAAAGTTGCTGCATAGTTTTGTTACAACTCTTGGCTCTTAGCACAACATGGAGGTAGCCCTGATATGGCACTTAGAGGTCAGTGTGGCGGACAGCCATATGAAATGAAAATGAAATGTGAATGTTTACTGATTTTAATCACAAATGACATAAACCTTTAAAAACAAAACAAAAAACAAGCAAAATGCAGTGACACATACAATGTGTTTTTTTGTATGATTTTGATAATGTATCAGCTTCTTCTTTCTTGCTCTTTTCTCTCTTTCTTCTTATTTTCAAATTTTTATTTTTCTATCCAGTGAAATAGTCATACAGTTTTACAACTGTCAGGCATTGTGCAATGAAGTACAACTGTTAAAAAAAATGTACCAAGTCATTCAGTAAGCAGTACAATTACAAGAATACCTGGTGTACAGAATGTAGTTGCTGTTGTTCTTTGTCACACACACACACACACACACACACACACACACACACACACACACACACACACACACGCATGCACGCACGCACGCACACAAAGGAAAAGACACACCGCTCAACTTTCAGGTCTAAAGTGTGACACACTATAAACGTGGCTTTCCGTCTGATCACACTAGAATTTTTCTTCAACAGACTACAATCCGACATTCATCAGTGTCTCTAGAACACACTTGAGGGGAAAAAAAAACCCTGCATATATGATACTACAATTTTGAACACACATTTCTAAAGGGACCTAATTTCACTGTGTAGTGTGGGTCAAGGATGAAATATTTCATTAAAATATCATATCATTTTCTTTAGATAAAATATATTACTGAGATTGATTTCAAAATATGTTTATATGAAAACACCATCCTGAAATACCAAACAACAAAAACATGCATAAAGACAACAAGACGTGCATAAGTACACAGTGCCTTATTTTTGCTGTTAGGTATAGCAAATGCTATTTCAGTCACATGGACCATACTTGACACATTTGGAAAAAGACCTCCATGCTGCAGAATTGTATTTTACAGTGTCAAGGTGAAAGCTCTCATTTGACCTTGGACATGTTGTGCATCCGTTTTAGATGTTAGGCTGAGACTGTCTTTTTCTTTGTCGGTCAACTGGCCAGTGTGGTTTAAGAAAGGTTACAATATACTGAAATATTGCCATTATCTTTAAGGTGTTATGTGGCTTCAATTGTTGCACCTTTTTGTTTTTGTTTTTGGTCTTGGTGTGTGTGTGTGTGTGTGTGTGTGTGTGTGTGTGTGTGTGTGTGTTGAGAAAAATGGCCTTTGTTCAGACAAATTTTTCTTTTCATTTTCAGAATATTTTTTTATTTTGCTGATATGATTTACCTTCTAGGATTAGGATGTCTGAGTCCACAGGCATAGTTGCATTCAGATCACATCCTTATTATGTCGGCTGGCTGTTCATTTGAGCTGCACGAGAATGATACCAATGTCAGAAAACCCTCACTGTCATTGGGAGGTAGTGAGTAGTTCATGGCAGTTTCTCATCCTGTGATCACATCACATCCCCAGGAAATATTTTACCTCTGTGGCCAGTGTCCTGTAAATACATGAACATTTTGTTTGCTATTAAACCATTTCATACAGTTTGAAAATGTTCACAGAGGGAAGGTACCCATTCATAATGAATACATCACAGGATTTACTGTATTACATGTCATAACAGCCATCAGATTGTTGTACAGTAATCCATGCCATAATAGCCATCAGATTGTTGTACAATAATCTGTCATCATCTAATTGTATACCAGAATCTGCATGTATATTGTATATTTTGTGCTGCAAGCTTTCTGAAAGAAGAAACATAATTAGCTTTTCAATCTTTTTTCTCAAACAACAGGAAAGCTAAAGTACAAATGTTTGTACATTTCTAGTGCTCCAAAATCGATTTACATAAGCTCAAGGTTTATAATCAGAGCTGAAAACAGACTACCTAACACGTTTAACAACTTATGCAGACAGTATATATTAAGCATGGATCCAACACTTGAAATGTTCAGTTTATCAAAACATGACAACTTAATGCACTGTTGGGTATTTTGTAAAATTTGCTCAGGACTTTGCTGTACCTAACATCAGCGATCACTTACTAAAAAGAAATTTTCTGTGAATCACAATTAAATGTAAACATTACATGTTTTAGTGTGATCTTCAGGTTAGATGAGCTTAATGTAGAAGGAAGCTGCATTTGGAGTTTGGAGTTTCATTTGAGAGATATATAATTACATGCAATGTATGCAAAACAACTAAAGAAATTAAATATACATTTCATTACCCAACGACTAATTTATAATTTACTATCAGCAATACTACACACACACACACACACACACACACACACACACACACACACACACACACACACACACACATGCATGCATGCATGCGAGACAAAGAAAGAAACTTGGGGTAGGGTATATTAGGAATCTAGAATGTAAATTACCAAGCTCACTACAAGTGCTGGCTGGTAGATGCTGCTATCGGAATGTGTCATGACCACCACCTGAAAAAAGGTATATTTCATATTGATCAAATACATACAAGTCAAACAAACGTACATGATATTCATCATCTACAAACATCTATTTAGTTGCTTGAGTGAATAAGTATTTTTTCAATTATAGAAAGTTACAATATTCTACAAATTTCTCACACATATTTATTTTCTGTTGGTCATGTGGAAAACAGCTCAGGGACTGTGCAAGGTTTTTTATGTCAGTATCATCATCATCATCATAGTGTTATCATAATATTATAATAACAGTACTTTCCAACATTAGAGATTGCTTTACAATGACTGAAAGTACAATAATGAACAAACTCAAAATGCTATCCTGTTCCAAGTCTACCTAGAACAGATCCTTATGTACTTACCTACAAATTCATGACACTTGTTAAAGACACACACACACACACACACACACATACTCATGCACATACACACAGACACACATGTCTTTCAAGACAACCAATTGCAAAAAAAAAAAAAAAAAAAAAAAAAAAAGCCATTCACAAGACTCACTGCATGACACTTAAACACACATTAACTCAGTCATCTACACCCCCCCCCCACCCCCACCCCCACAGACATACACTTCCACACTCATGCATTACACTTGCTAAGTGCCTTACGATATTGCTCAGGAATAACACCAAACCACATACATGATATATGCACTTCCACATTGGGCTATGCATGATAACGCACACCCACATCTACATATTTGGATGTTTGTACATGCATGCACACAACACACACTTTCTCCCTCACACACAGTAGCACACACACACACACAGAGTAACATACACATGTAATACAGTGATACACACAGCTTTACTGCAGGCTTTTCAAGTATTCCCATCATGTTTGACTCACCTCTGATACCTTGGATCAGGTCACTGTCACCACCAGCAATCATGTTGATCAGCTTGTCTGTGGGGTTTTAGAGGGCACTGCCCCCACTGCCCGTTTTCATACGGCCTGCCGCTCCATTCCGATGGTCTCTCTTTAGATTTGTCCATTTTTCACGGACTTGCTCTCAGTCTTCGACATCGTTGTTTACTCCGGAAATGCAGGAAGTAAGTCACAAACGCTGAGAGCAAGATTACAGGGAATTCCCTGTCAGTCTAAAAATAGATGGCTGGATAACTAACCGACGACAGACCGCGGCTCATGAATAGAATAGGAATGCGTTCTAACCAGCGGGTCCGGTTTAACTGCTGGTTCCGTACCCGCTGGAGGTAAAACTAACTGGAGGTAAAACTAACCGGAGGTTGTCCATAAATGCCACCCCTGGTCATTAAAACATACAACCACCATCCTCGTTCACACACACTACCTTCCACTCCTGGTCATTAAACGTACACACAACCACCACCCTCGTTCACACACACTACCTCCACTCCTGGTCATTAAAACATACACACAACCACCACCCTCGTTCACACACACTACCTCCACTCCTGGTCATTAAAACATACACACAACCACCACCCTCATTCACACACACTGCCTTCCACTCCTGGCCATTATACACACAACCACAACCCTCATTCACAAACATGACACACTGTAAGTTCCTTCGACAGCAATTCAGATCTCTTTCACTTCAGTCTCTCTCTGCAGATAGATAAATTCTCCAGCTCAGAAAGGTGGTTGGCAGAACAAACTAAACAACAACAAAAAAATCTGACAAAGAATCTGTACAAGATTTCATTTTTTGTGTATGACAGTCAGCTTTGATCAGAGAGGTATCACCATTCAGACTGCTAATGCTCTCACCGTATAACGATCTGATGAAAGTACAATATGGTAGACTTTTTTTCGCATTCATCATGCGGAAAGTGCCTGTAACAGCCAGACCATTCTCTGTGATGCCATGTGGATACTGTTCTCTGCAAGCTCTCAACATCTCTGGTCCTGCTGCTGCTGCAATGGCCTTTTCTACTGCTCCTTTATCAGGAGTCAGCTTTCTGTTGGTTGAGTTCACAATGACATCAGCCTGCAAAATTTCATACAAAAATGCACTTGATCTAAACAACGCCTTCAGTGCTTACAAATTCACAGAAGCAGGGGGAAGGAAACGGCTGTGACACAAATAAAACACAAATGTGTATCAACTACATACAGGGACAGGTTATCAGAGAGATGAGAATGCCTAAGCCCCTCTCTACAATTCTTATTTGACTTATCATACCGCGCATTATCCTTCAAGAGATCAAGCTGTGAGTGCTTCACTACCCATACTCCCCTTTATATAAAAGGCTTCCTACTTCAGTGGAGGCGACTCAAGAGTTACCTGCTGACACGATAGTCAATTGCTTCCTGCATCATACAATCTGTCAGTCACTCAGTTTTTTTATTCATATTTTCATTCTTTTAGCCCATGCTTATGTGTTTAAGTGTCATCGTAAGAATGACCAAACTGGCCTTCTCTCCCCAACGTTAGTGATTGGATTTTACATAAGTGCAAGATTTTATGCATGCATTCACACACTGAATCTTGGTTTATAGCCTTATTCCAAGGATTGTTGAAGAAGTGGAGTGAGATGGATTTTCCATGTGTGCAAGATGTTAAGCCTACATTCCAAGGATTGTTGAAGAAGTGGAGTGAGATAGATTTTCCACGTGTGCAAGATGTTATGCCTACATTCCAAGGATTGTTGAAGAAGTGGAGTGAGATAGATTTTCCATGTGTGCAAGATGTTAAGCCTACATTCCAAGGATTGTTGAAGAAGTGGAGTGAGATGATTTTCCATGCGTGCAAGATGTTATGCCTACATTCCAAGGATTGTTGAAGAAGTGGAGTGAGAACCAATGACAACCAGAGCTACTGAATAAAAACAGATAAATTCATGTGATATGATAACTCTCATCATTTTGTCAGCTTAATAATGTTTGGCTTCATCAGCATGTACACAACCAATCAAAACAGATAAATATAGGTGATATGATAACTCTCATCATTTTGTCAGGTTAATAATGGTTGGCTTCATCAGCATGTAAACTGTAAACAACCAATCAAAACATATAAATCTAGATGATATGATAACTTTCATCATTTTGTCAGGTTAATAAAAGTTGGGCTTCATCAGCAAGTAAACAACCAATCCAATAAAAAAAAAGTGTAAGCCTATATCACAGGCAGGAAGGGGATGGGAGAGAGAGGGACTGCTTTGTATTTATCCCCAATACTACTGATACAAGTCTTACATAACAAAAACAGATACATTGCCATATATTAAATATAAAAGAAAAAAAATCACATACACAAACATGTACCTAAAAGAAGTAAAAGAAGTAAGTAAAAACAAACAATATCATAAATAAAGACATTTTCCTCTTTGACACGCTGAAACCTTGGGTGATTTTGTTTGAAGCGAGCGTTCAGTCTTCTCACATGTCTTTGACAAGCATTGGGAAGTAAGAAAGCTGTACTCTTCAAAAGCATCCACCTGCCATGAAATGCACTGCTCTGATCTACCAACATTTATGTTCTTTTTGTACCTCATTTTCAAAAATATCTCGATCAACGATCAAGGTCGCTTTCAAGATCATCTATCTGCCCATGCAGGCAGGATTCTATCATGTTTTATGTCTGATTCTGACAAATTTCAAAATGATGATATCAAACATGCCATTTCTACTTTTATATCTTTCTATCCCCTATGATCTATATAGACACAGATTTATTTCCTTTTTTTCTCCAGTTCTTATAGAACAGGGAGTACTTTACAATGGGAACAAAGAAATGCTGTCTGTGTGTCCGGGGTCAAAATGTGTTCCACTCACTCCGACAAAACTTCTGGACCGATCCTTCTGAAAATTTGTAGGCATGTTCATTATGGGTCACGGATGATGCCCGATGTTTAATTTTACCAGAATAGCTGTTACTAATGGCTATAATGGCCCAAAACGGTTTTTCTTCTTTATGGAATATCTCAGTGATGAAATGCATTATGAAGCATGTTTAATTGTAACGTCAAATACATTATGACGCATGTTTGACTGTGACGTTTTTCTGGAAGATAAACTAGAAGTACGTTTATATGCTTTGCATCCTGTTTTTATTTTATCAGGTCAAGCATACCTTTTGAACTTTGATCCTGGCTTTCTGTCACTTTATGATAATTACTTTGATTTCCTGAATGTGATTTGTTAAAATCTACTGAACCCACTAACCATTTATACTCTGATCAACTGCTAAGGGTATTCAAAAACGATCTTTTATCATGCTTTTACTCATTTTCACAGTTACACTCATGCAACCAATTTCTATAAATGTAAACGTTCTAGAATCTGTCACAAGTCTGATCTTGTCGTATCACTTTCCATGAAGGCAAACATCATATAAATATACATAGATACACACACACAGAGATGCACACGTACGCGCGTGCGCGCGCACACACACACACACACACACACACACACACACACACATATACATATATATATATTTACTTCATATTTTTTTTCTCTCTCAATTTCAAATCTTTGCCAAATCATTACTATAATGATGGAAGAATTGTTAACCTGCACTTGTTTTCCCCCACTACTTAATTGTTCAGCATTATATTGTTTGGTCAATCAGGGTGATTGCATCTCTTACGAGATCCAAGGAAAGGTTGTTCTGCACATTCTTGGCCGCTGACAATGCTTGGGTTATTGAACAGCAGAGCTGACCACTCAGACTGTTCCGTATCTTTTGATCTCCCTTGCATCCTTTAAATGGATCCTCAAGCATAGGCTCAGAGATTGTCCATTGCTTTTTTATACTGTTTGCGTAAATATTTTTAGTTTTCAACAACTTTTTTTCCTCTCCACACTTTCGTGTTTAATTCTACTACCTTTCGCTGGGCTGCTTTGGGGGTGCTGTTGGATTCTTTTTTGAACCCTTGGCGGTCGGAACACACCAGAATTATGGACTGTGGTGTGCCTCTATCTGATGCCAAGAGCACAGACACAGTCAGCCGTGTCTCCCTGATGAGTCCGATCCAGCGGACGAAGGCCTCGGAGCAGGTGATACATATATATCTGTCTTCGAGAGAAAGGCCTCGGAGCAGGTGATACATATAGATCTGTCTTCGAGAGGGATTGCGATTTTCCTCATGCAGCTAGCGAAGGTTTTCATTCATATTTATGATATACATTTTCCCATTTTACTTCATTTTTTTTTCTCTCTCTCAATTTCAAATCTTTGCCAAATCATTACTATAATGATGGAAGAATTGTTAACCTGCACTTATTTCATCAGGCTTAATACAGGATCCTGGTCACCTGATGGTCGGATCAGGTCATGGTGAGATTGAGCTCTGATTGCCCCGAGGCCACTGAAGGACATGTCTTGCCACAGAGATCTGCAGCTCCACTGAAGCTGGTCTGACAGAGCTGTGCCACTGATGGAAGGTCAAGGCTTTGCATCCAGACTGGGGCCATCCAATGTCATGGAGTGTTGTCTTCCCAGGTCTTCTTCCTTCAGATCTTTCAAGAATGGATGTCAAGGTCTTCTAGCTCAGTCTCCTCAAATGACATCCGAGGCTGCATCTTATTGGTCAGCCATCAGGTGATACTGGCAATCGTCGCCATGATCCCCTCCCCAGGCTGTCTTCAGGACTTCAACGCAGCCATCTACATGCTCAAGTGGCAGTGGTCTTGACCTGTGTGAAGCTAACTTGAGGACAGAGTAGGACTGCCATTTGACGAATCGTTGCTGTACAGAGCCTCTGTGGGTCTCAATCCACTACTGCTGAGAGGGCATATGTATCAGCCCAACTTCCAAAGGCTGGAGAAACAAACCATGCCTCATCCAAGTATGGCTACTTCCCAGCCACATGTATCGTAGTGAGGCAGTGCTCCACCACCACACTGTCCCATGCTGCCAAGAGTCATCATCCAACAAGATATGCAAGGCCTACCATCACTCATATGGCAACAAGGAATGCGCTGAGCTGCCCAGACTTCGATCTTCCACTCAGTGTCCTTTGGGTGTCATCTTTCACCTCACTCCCAACATTTACTGTGATGCCACCTCACAGGGAGTGAATGCCTGATGGTGAGAGCACTTCCATGCTTTCCAAAACTGACACTTTTATGTCACCTCACAGGGAGTGAATGTCTGATGGTGAAAGCACTTCCACACTTTCCAAAAGTGGCTTTTATGCCACCTCACAGGGAGTGAACGCCTGATGGTGAAAGCACTTCCACACTTTCCCAAAACTGAGTAATTCTTCATGTATGTATGAAAAGTGTTAAAAAAAACAAGCAAACAATAACAAAAACCAACAACAATAACAGTACCACATGAAGGGGAATACAGCAGTTTTAAATAAGATGGTAACTAACACGTCTAAGATCAAAGCTGGACATATAAAATACACAGCCTATGGGCTCTAGTAACTACAAATGAAAATCCACAACAATACAAAATCACTTTTAAAAAATCCCATGTTTAAAAAACATTGGACACCACTCCACAAGCTTGAAGGAATCACAGGCTGACGCAGGACAAGTTACATCTATCTAAGTACTGGGCAAAATCATGTGGCTTGACCATGTTTTGAGAGTTCACAAGACAATATACTTGCTTTGAATTACCTCAGCTTTCTGTATTTCTCCAGTGCAAACCTTGATGACTCCTTTCTCTGATCCAGTTCTCAGAACTGGAACAAAATTGAAAAAAAACCGTCCAGTTAGCAGCCTTCCTTGGCAATGTGTTGAGGGCATTCAATCCTGCCAAGCCTGGAGTGGTCAGAACAGTAGGTGAGCTAACCTCCCTTGTCAGATCAAGAAAAAATGCAGTAACCGTGGATGTGGAGTGAATTAAACAGATGAGTCCTGCTGGTTGATACCCAGCTGATCATCAAGGGCCAAATCAGGGATAAAAACATTCCCCTGACACATACCTTGCCAGCATCCTACAGAAACAATATTTGTTCAACCTGAAAAACAAAAACAAACAAACAAAAACCTATGCAAAAGAAATCTAGACTTTATTATCCACTGCAATAAGCCCAGAAAACATTTCTTTTGTTGTTTGTTGCCTCAACAGCGGATCTATCCAAAATAAAATACATACTTTCAGGCAGACATTTCTTAAAATGGTGAGACTACAAAAAGAACAAGATATAAAACAAATGAGACTGATACAAAGAAGACTGACAGCGAATGGGGCATTCACCGTAAAGAATTTCCAGAAGATTAAAAAAGCACTCCCAGAATCCCCACAGTGTCTGATGTTATTATTCATGATTCATTATTCATTTCAATATTCCATTTACTCTGATTTACATGTGTGTGTGTGTGTGCGCGCATGCACGAGTGTGTGTGCATGCATGTGCATGTGTGTGTGTGTGTGTGTGTGTGTGTGTGTGGTGTATGTGTGTGGTGTATGTGTGTATTTGTGTGGCTGTATGCATGAGAGAGACGGGGAAGGCGGGGGGGGGAGGGGTAGACTGAATGTAAGAGAAACACAAAGGACTTTAAAAACAGCTCTTGTGGACTGATATTGGTAGAGCACAGGCTTTTGTGATCTGTGTGTTTAGTGGAATCACTATATGCTGGCAAATGTAGATGCTTAAGTTCAGCATAATTCATCACTGTTTGCTTCAGTGTGCAGGCATCACTTTGTCTCTGTCCATATAAACACCATCTGCATCAGAGCGTGCAAGAAAACTAAGACCTGGGAACAAGCTTGGTGCCAGGACAAAATGGCAGTGGCCACTACAGCTCTGAAGTGGGCCCAGTATACGTGATGCCCATGCTTTGCTGCAGTAAGAATCTCTTCCAATAATGTATGACATCCGTGTTGCAGCAGAAGCAGTATTACGCAAGAAACATTCCGGAGCAAGAAGACTGCGCCATATTTATCCAAAATAACATACAGAAATAAATAATTGTCTGAGGGATTTCTTATCGGGGGGGGGGTGGGGGGGTGGGGGACACGTGTTCCTGCCTGAATAAAAATCCTTTCAATGCCAGAGGACAGGGGCAGGAGCTGCTCCACCAAACTATGGAAAGATAATCCTAACACAGACATTGACAGGGGGCTCTACAAAATGTCATGTTGTGCTCCATTCTTCATTACACAATGAGCTGGTAAGATGCTGATAGGTGGTTGACAAGGTTTAAAATTGGCAGCAGATTTGTGTTTAATATGGTCCCTAACACACATCTGTTGCCAGATTAAAAAGTGGGTGTTTTCACTGCAACATCTATTTCAAAGAACTTAAACAAAATATTAAATTATGCAACAATTGCTTGCAGCAAAACCACCATAGTAGCTACTTGTAACACTGAAGTGATATGCAAGAACTGCCTGCAGCAAAACCACCATAGTAGCTAACTGTAACACTGAAGTGATATGCAAGAACTGCCTGCAGCAAAACCACCATAGTAGCTAACTGTAACACTGAAGTGATATGCAAGAACTGCCTGCAGCAAAACCACCATAGTAGCTAACTGTAACACTGAAGTGATATGCAAGAACTGCCTGCAGTCAGAACACAAAACCACTGACAGCCCAGCTACCCCACAACGACTGGCTACCCGACCGCTGTGAAACTGACAACACAGGGAGACAGACAGAAGGCCAATTCTGAAGCATCTGCGGAGAGAGACATCGGAAAAATGAATCAGTATCAGCAAACAGTACCACCACAGCAACAGGAGACTGTGCCAGTGTGTTTTAAGAACATGGAGGACAGCTCAAGCAAAGAGGAAAGGTACGCAGATCATGCTCAACGAGGCACAGCTTTGGGGAGAAAAGAAAAAAGGGAAGAAGTAAATCGCCCACCTATGACAATGAAGCCAAGAGACTGACAGAGTGCCTGAGGTAGAAAAGACTGAGGGGAATTAAAACTGGCTGGCAGAGGAGTGTGATACCTGACACCTGACTCTGTGATCGGATTGACCACACACCATGGACTTATGAATTTTATTTAGGACTTTCAGTTATGACACAAGGATCTATTGATGTTTCGTCTTATGATAAATAACAGCATACATATTTGTACACTTAAGGTGCATTTCTTTAGAAATCAACTAAAATGAACAACTCTTTACTTCACAAGAAAGCAAAAAGTCGATATTGTATATTTACAGGAAACAAATGTAACAGTTCTAAAATATGAAGCAGACATTAATGCACAATAGTCCAGAAAAGCCTATTACATAGCATTCATGAACAAGCAGAAGAATTACCATTTTCATGTACATTAAATAAATTCAGAACTCATCCAAGCAACAGACAGAACGTTGCTAGTTAAGGTTCTATTGGGAGGAGGGGGTGGGAGTCATATCTAAATGCTGTGCACCTAACCCAACTTGACATTTTGACCAGTAATGGCTTTCCCATCCTTTGAGATAAGGAAAAAGAGATATATGAAAGGGAAATTACCAAGACAAACTCACACAAGCCCTAAATAATCTGAATAATGACTCTCCCTGGAAGTGATGGTCTTGCTGCACAACATTCTACAAGAAATTCAAGGACAAATTCTGAGCACCAATGCTTAATTGTGTACCAAATTTTCTAGAGCAAGGTAAATTATCTTTTTCTCTTAAGAAGAAATTATCGCATTAATTCACAAATGCCTTAGACTAACTAACTTGATAACTTAAGTTCAAAATGTACTCACAAATCCAGACTATAAAATACTTAAATAGGCACTAGCCTTGAGACTCAAAAATTCACCATCAATCTTGAGCTACAATTTCAAAAAATGTAAAAAACACAAAAAAAAGCTGTCTTTTGTGTGTGTGTGTGTGTGTGTGTGTGTGTGTGTGTGTGTGTGTGTGTGTGTGTGTGTGTGTGTGTGTGTGTGTGTGTGCGCGCACGCATGTGTGTATATGTGTGTGTGTGTGTGTGTGTGTGTGTGTGTGTGTGTGTGTGTGTGTGTGTGTGTGTGTGTGTTGTGATGATCTCACTTCGCAATTAAACAGAATGAACCACTCGGGCTCCTCCCTTGCCCTGGACTTTTCCACAGCCTTCAACACCATGTCTACAGATTGTATTCTCATAACGCTTGATCTGTTCAGTTTCGGCCCAAGATTTCAAACTTTCCTCTCCACCATCAAGGAAAACAAATCAAGCAGTATCCACAGTGATGGATTGTAATCGCACTGGTTTCCAACTGAAAGAGGCGTTAGGCAAGGTTGCCCTCTCAACTTTCCTTTTCATGATAGCTGTTGAAACATTAGCTATCCAATTAAGAAACAGTTAAGGTACCAAAGAACGTGATAAGTACAGAACTACGACGAAAAAAAGACATCAAGCCTTTCCACAGTAAAATTATTTGCAGATAATACAACAAAAGTTCTTAAAAATGAACAAAATGTTCAAGGAAGCTACAGATATCATTGAGCAATGCAAGATTTTTCTGGCTTAAAAGATAAATAACAGCAAGTTAGATGACAATATCAAAGATGATTTCAAGAAGACAGAGAGAGAAAGTGAGAGTGAGAGAGGAAGATGGAGAGAGAGAGAGAGAGAGAGAGAGAGAGCAAATTCATGCATGCACAACTGAAGTCCATTGTTGATCAACTAAGAAATGAAATCCACGATTCCCATCAATCATATTTCCTACTCATAGAAAACACTTGAACATTTGATCTAACACACACACACACACACACACACACACACACACACACACACACACACACACACACGCGCGCGCACACACACACACGCGCGCACACACACACACACATACACACACACATACATTTATTCCATCTGCTCAAGTCTATGTATTTTGGGGGTGCAAATTACGACAAACATGAAAGTGCAGTTGCGGACACAGATCTGAAACTTTGTAAAGTCTCAGATGGACACACATACCATTCAGTTAGGGTAAATGTGACCATGTCACATGCCTCACACACTTACCTCTCCACTTCAAATGCCATTGTTTAGGTATGGCTTTTAGGACCGTGTCACATGCTGTCTTGTACTCCTGTTGGTTGTCAATATATATAACCACCTGGCATGGGTTTGCCTGATGGACTTTCCTCTTGGAATGTTTCAAACACAGTTTTTAGCAGCAGCTTCAGGGACTTGCCCAGGGATATCTTTGGGGTCAGCCTGGTGTGCACAGCAACAGAGCACTGACCATCTCCACACAAGGCAAAGGCTTTTTTGTATGCATCTGTGATCTGCCCCTTCTCCTTGTTGACTCCTGTGTCTCTTTCTGGAACTGGCACGACGATCAGCTTTTTGTCGTTAAAAAATTAGTGTTGCACTGTAAGGTGAAGGGACCGTCACGGCACTGTGTTTTGGTATGATGATATGTCTTCTGAGAGAAAACCTGCCATTACACACACACACACACACACACACACACACACCACACACACACACACACACACACACACGTTATGTCCTCTGAAAGAAAATCTACAATCACAAACACAAATACATTCATACATATCCTGGCAATGGCATATTCACGAATTGTATACACAGATACATGCCCCTATAATCAAACTCATGTGTAATGTTATCCCTATTGTTGATCTGCTCTTTGAAAAAGACATTCACATTCATTCTGACTTTTCGGGACACATGTATGCTTTACACAACTTTTCTTCTTTTGAACCTTAGTTGTAGCTTGGGTGTGCATGTGGGGATTGGGAGTGGGAGAATGAAACCCTAGTTGTAGCATGGGTGTGCATGTTGGGATTGGGAGTGGGAGAATGGACCTTAGTTGTAGCATGGGTGTGCATGTGGGGATTGGGAGTGGGAGATGATGACCCTAGTTGTAGCATGGGTTTGCATGTGGGGATTGGGAGTGGGAGAATGAACCTTAGTTGTAGCATGGGTGTGCATGTGGGGACTGGGAGAGGGAGAATGAACCTTAGTTGTAGCTTGGGTGTGCATGTGGGGATTGGGAGTGGGAAAATGAACCTTAGTTGTAGCATGGGTGTGCATGATGGGATTGGGAGTGGGAGAATGAACCTTAGTTGTAGCATGGGTGTGCATGTGGGGACTGGGAAAGGGGAGAATGAACCTTAGTTATAGCTTGGGTTTGCATGTGGGGACTGGGAGCCTAGGGAGAATGAACCTTAGTTGTAGCTTGGGTGTGCATGTGGGGATTGGGAGTGGGAGAATGAACCTTAGTTGTTGCTTGGGTGTGCATGTGGGGATTGGGAGTGGGAGAATGAACCTCAGTTGTAGCTTGGGTGTGCATGTGGGGACTGGGAGCCAGGGGGTGGGAGAATGAACCTGAGTTGTAGCATAAGTGTGCATGTGGGAATTGGGAGAGGGAGAATGAACCTTAGTTGTAGCATGAATGTGCATGTGGGGAGTGAGAGTGGGAGAATGAACCTTAGTTGTAGCATAGGTGTGCATGTGGGGATTGGGGGAGTGGGAGAATGAACCTTAGTTGTAGCGTGGGTTTGGTGCATGTGGGAATTGGGAGAGGGAGAATGAACCTTAGTTGTATCATGGGTGTGCATGTAGAGACTGGGAGTGGGAGAATGAACCTTAGTTGTAGCATGGGTGTGCATGTGGGGATTAGGAGTGGGAGAATGAACCTTAATTGTAGCATGGTTTGGTGTGTGTGGGGATTGGGAGTGGGGAGAATGAACCTTAGTTGTAGCATGGGTGTGCATGTTGGGATTGGGAGTGGGAGAAAGAACCGTAGTTGGTAGCATAGGTGTGCATGTGGGGATTGGGAGTGGGAGAAAGAACATTAGTTGTAGCATGGGTGTGCATGTGGGGATTGGGAGTGGGGGAGAAAGAACATTAGTTGTAGCATGGGTGTGCATGTGGGGATTGGGAGTGGGAGAATGAACATTAGTTGTAGCTTGGGTGTGCATGTGGAGATTGGGAGGGGAGAATGAACCTTAATTGTAGCATAGGTGTGCATGTGGGGATTGGGAGTGGGAGAATGAACCTTAATTGTAGCATGGGTTTGGTGCGTGTGGGGATTGGGAGTGGGAGAATGAACCTTAGTTGTATCATGGGTTTGGTGCGTGTGGGAATTGGAGTGGGAGTGGGAGAATGAACCTTAGTTGTAGCATGGGTGTGCATGTGGAGATTGGGGACTGGGAGTGGAAGAAGGAACTTAGTTGTAGCAAGGGTTGGTGCGTGGTCGGATTGGGAGTTGGGACGCGTAGTTGAGAATGAACCGTGGGTTGGGAGTGGGGAATGAACGTAGTGGAGCATGGGTGTGGTGAGTTGGGATTGGGAGTGGGAGAATGAACCGTAGTTGTAGCATGGGTTTGGTGCATGTGGGGATTGGGAGTGGAGAATGAACCTGAGTTGTAGCATTGGGTGTGCATGTGGGGAT